>JAWZYT010004542.1:140000-362500 GCA_034508575.1 Petrolisthes manimaculis
AAGGTGAGGAGTTTGTAAAGAAGGTGTATGTAAGTGAAGTTGTGGGACGTGGTGTGAGAGGCAGACCACCAGTTAGATGGCAGAACAGAGTGGAAGAGTATGTAAAGGAGAGAAACATGAGGGGGAGGGGAGGGATTGAACAAGTAAGGAGGGAGTGTGAGAACAGGGAAGACTGGAGACTTTTCTGCTGTGGCCACCCCTTCGGGGGAGTTCCCGGAGGGAACGAGGCGTCAGAGCTATAGATAGATAGATAGATAGCACAAATTGTATCACATAATGTATAGGCTTGTGTCACACACCATAATAATGAAAACCAGTTCCACTGGGAGTCTTCCAACTTACTTAACTTGTTCATAGGCACTCATAATAATAATATAGTGTAACTGTGTAAGGTAAGGAGATGAAACTTTGGAAGGATAATAACTGATGACAGGTACTGAGGTATACAGTATTAAGAAAATATAATAAAGTACAGCACAAAATGTATATAATTCTGAAAAACAGGTTCACTTTGATTTTTACAATTTAATTAACTTTTTCATAGGCACTCATAATTGTTCTAATAATTTTTGGTCAAAGTATTGTGAGGAAAGAACTTTTAAGTTACCTAACCTAACCTGGGATTTAAGATTTGCCCACGTCAGCACCATATTTCATACTACAGCTACATTATAACAGATATTCCTTATCCTCCTGTTTTGTTATAGCAGCTCCACAGTATAATCGAAACTATTCCAAGCAACAGGACTCCATTATTATTGTTAACCTGTTCCCATTTGTTGACATACCGGTACCGTACTTTGGAGGAATCATGGTACTGTACTATAAAGGACCAAAAGACACATTCCCCTTAAAAAACAACTATGGAATGGGTGAACTGCCACAACAAATAACTCAGTGTTTCTCCTATGATATTCAAATATACGGATCTGGGATAACAGTTTACCAGTTACGGCTTGTCTGTGTAACACCCCCATTTTATTATGTATGTTATTTAGGATGTTTTTTTTAATGTATAATTACTAACTTCACTCTCCATAAAATACCTGCATTTATTTCTGGTAACTTACTTAGAAAATTAGTTGAGTGAGGGATGAAGTCCCGAGAGAGGGACGAGATGTTTTCGTTGGCGGAACAATATTTGTAACCAATATCAGGAATAATTATATGCTATGTGATTGGGAAAGAGATAATGGGTTGGAGTATTAAGGGATGTTAAATAATCATTAATGTAACTAAAGGAATGTATCAGGGGGGAAGGAACACTTAATATAATAGAAAACTGTAGCAGGAGGAACTAGTTTGGGTCCGTGTAGGAGTCGAGATTGGGGGGGAGAGAGGCGAGAATGAATTGTGGCAAGGATTCACCGTCAGTCTCGTGTCGTCTTCCATTGGGTAAAGGTAACTATTAAAACAGCTGCTACAAAGTGACTTCACGTGTTAATATTGAGGTAAATATTTATTATACATTTGATAGTGATTTTAAACAGTCTCGTGTCGTCTTCCATTGGGTAAAGCCATAAAGCACATTCCGGCAAGGCATAGCCATAATAATACTGGTGTACAAACTTATATAAATACTTAGGAGAATTGCTGGCATAGTCAAAGAAATTTAGAGTAACATTGTTTCGGCCATATTTTTTTTTTGATACTATTATATAGATGTATGTTTTTTTTATATAACTATTGTATGTATATGGGGATGTTTTTTTTTTTTTTTCTTATTGATGGGGGGGAGTAAGTAAATTTTTTTTTTATTATTATCTGTTTGTTTAGTGCTGTTCCCTAGCGAAACTCGGAATTATTCCAGTTCTAGGGACAGCGGGAGTAGGATTCAGGGAGGGGGGATTGAAGGTTAGGGAGTATATATATATATTTTTTTTTTATGAAATGAATGTTAATAAATTAAATAATAAGTAGTTGAGTTTTCCGTTACCGTACACATACTAATAGACTGTGTCCCTACTTAGGCATTTTTGACTTGATTTAAGACATTGATCGAACCCCCGTTAGAGTAATTCTGGGTTGCTTACACACGTGCCTGGGGTTTAAGCTACGTTACCCACCCAGTGTGTGATAACTTGGTTCCTGTGGTCAACCTGTGGTCTGGTGGTGGCAGCGATACTGACTAGGAACTGGACTTGCCTTTGTATGATTTTTTTCATGGTATTCGCAAGGCAAGTTCAGTCCTCAGTCCTTTTTTTTCCAGACCGGGTTGATCAAATATAGGATAGATTGTCATACACTGGTGTGTCATTTTTTTATTGTAAAAGGCCGTGTTTTTTTATCCTCCTCCAATAAAGTAAGGGGGATAAAAATAGCAGCGTTACATTGGTGGTAGCTTAAGTGGGATGAATCAGACCCAGAGAAATTGCTTTAACGGAGATCCGTGGAATTGGGTCTGATGTTTAAGGTAGGAATAGTAGGACACAGTCAAGTTCCTCGAGAACTGACGGTTAACGGAGCTCAGGTAGTAAATTAAAGTAAGAGGGGTAAAGGAAAATACAGGATATAACGATTAGAATGCTAACACGCAGTGGCGTGAGAGCGAAAGTCATGGCGGAAGCGTCAGAAATGAGTGAAGTGGTAGTTAACGATACGGATTCAGATAGGGAGGTAAGATTCGAAATGCGGGAATTGAGACTACTAACCGAACAAATGACTAAGATTATTATTGATACAGAGACTTGAACCAGCGAATATGTTGTCAGGGGTAGACATACAAATGGCTGAAATTAATAACAAAACTAAAGTAGAAAAGGAAGAAAGTGAAATATATGATTTAACAAAAATAGTAGAAAAGTTAGCATCGAAGATGGAAACTGATATATTCTAACCATCATAGACCATTTTTCAAGGTACACCAAGTTTTACCCACTAAAAAGTAAGCATGCCAAGGGAATTGTTGCTAGGCTAACCCAGTTTGTTACAGACTTTGGCGGACCTAGATCGGTGCTGTGTGACAACGCCAAGGAGTTTACTGGCCACGAGATGCGGACCTGGGCAGACCAGCATGGGGTGGAGCTGCTTTTCTCCACGCCGTATCATCCACAGGCTAACGGGATGATTGAGAGGATGCACCGGACCCTGAAGACGGTGTTGGCCCAGTTGTGCGAGGGCTATCCACAACGTTGGCCTAACCTGCTGGCTGAGTGTCAAAAAGTGATGAATGCAGCCGTCCACAGCAGTACCAGGGTGACGCCGTATGTCGCATTCTTCGGAAGGCATCCACCACGCAACATCACAGCACCACTACCGACCATCACGTCTGACCACAACGACGCTGGGAGACTAAAGAGGCTAATACAAGAAGCCAGTACTGTATCTCTCAGGAGGTATCGGACATTTGCCAATAGGCATAGAAAAAAATGAAAAAGTAGAACTAGGAACATTAGTGTGGGTAAAACAAGAAACAATAATACCGGGTACCTGTGCCAAATTGAACCAAAAATGGAAAGGACCATACAAGGTGGCAGAAATAATAAGAGATGGTTTGATATATATTTTAGAGGACCCATTTACAGGGAAAAACATCCAGAGGGCTGCAGAAAAGATTAAGCCCTATGTGAGCCACAGTGATATTATAGTACAATTAGGGGAATTAATTGAAAATAATGAACCAGATGATGATGATGAGGATATTGTACTTCCTCCACGTCATCGACGTCCTCCAAGAAGATTTCTGGAGGAAATGTAAATTGAGGTAAAAACCAATTTAGAAAAACAGTGAATGAAAATTAATAGAAAATAGGGTAAAAGTGGGAAAGTTACGTTGGATAATGTCATGTTTTACTATAACCTGAAGTCAACACGGGGCAACATTAATGTACGAGCTAGGAACTCGGCTCATAGTTGTAATTTTTTTTTTATTGTGGGTGTTGGAGGACACTTAGTTTTAATGGGAAGAGAAGGATGGTGGGGAGTGATCACCCTACATGTCCATTGGGCTCTTCCAGTATACAGTCAGAACATTTGTCAAGGCCCCTGTATCACTTACTGCATTCCGGGTTGTCATACCGTGCGGGATCTGAGGTTTGAATGGAGAAGTGAATGAAAATAGGAATGAATGAATTGAATGTAAGAATACTCAGATCTTGTTAGGGACAATCGCGGATGGGTTTAGTGACGGTAGAACCTTATTGAAGTTCTCCCGGGGTTATGGACTTGACAGAGGAGTCTGACTGGGACGAGGTGTCACTGATATCTATTATGTATTATGTGTATTGTGTAATGTTAGGTAGAGAAGTTCTTTCCTGCGGGGAAGAAAGGCAGTCTAAGGACTGTAAGTAAAGTTGGCAGTTTATCAACACTGACTAACACGTTAGGGTGAATAATGTCTTATGTTGTTTAGTAAGGTATAGCGATAGTGACAAATGGTGTGTATGTTAAGATTAGGGGGAGGGGAATTGAGTTAGGGAAATATAAATTAATTTTCACTGTAAGTTCCAGCTAAGGAAGAGGGGACGTGTGTAACACCCCCATTTTATTATGTATGTTATTTAGGATGTTTTTTTTAATGTATAATTACTAACTTCACTCTCCATAAAATACCTGCATTTATTTCTGGTAACTTACTTAGAAAATTAGTTGAGTGAGGGATGAAGTCCCGAGAGAGGGACGAGATGTTTTCGTTGGCGGAACAATATTTGTAACCAATATCAGGAATAATTATATGCTATGTGATTGGGAAAGAGATAATGGGTTGGAGTATTAAGGGATGTTAAATAATCATTAATGTAACTAAAGGAATGTATCAGGGGGGAAGGAACACTTAATATAATAGAAAACTGTAGCAGGAGGAACTAGTTTGGGTCCGTGTAGGAGTCGAGATTGGGGGGGAGAGAGGCGAGAATGAATTGTGGCAAGGATTCACCGTCAGTCTCGTGTCGTCTTCCATTGGGTAAAGGTAACTATTAAAACAGCTGCTACAAAGTGACTTCACGTGTTAATATTGAGGTAAATATTTATTATACATTTGATAGTGATTTTAAACAGTCTCGTGTCGTCTTCCATTGGGTAAAGCCATAAAGCACATTCCGGCAAGGCATAGCCATAATAATACTGGTGTACAAACTTATATAAATACTTAGGAGAATTGCTGGCATAGTCAAAGAAATTTAGAGTAACATTGTTTCGGCCATATTTTTTTTTTGATACTATTATATAGATGTATGTTTTTTTTATATAACTATTGTATGTATATGGGGATGTTTTTTTTTTTTTTTCTTATTGATGGGGGGGAGTAAGTAAATTTTTTTTTTATTATTATCTGTTTGTTTAGTGCTGTTCCCTAGCGAAACTCGGAATTATTCCAGTTCTAGGGACAGCGGGAGTAGGATTCAGGGAGGGGGGATTGAAGGTTAGGGAGTATATATATATATTTTTTTTTTATGAAATGAATGTTAATAAATTAAATAATAAGTAGTTGAGTTTTCCGTTACCGTACACATACTAATAGACTGTGTCCCTACTTAGGCATTTTTGACTTGATTTAAGACATTGATCGAACCCCCGTTAGAGTAATTCTGGGTTGCTTACACACGTGCCTGGGGTTTAAGCTACGTTACCCACCCAGTGTGTGATAACTTGGTTCCTGTGGTCAACCTGTGGTCTGGTGGTGGCAGCGATACTGACTAGGAACTGGACTTGCCTTTGTATGATTTTTTTCATGGTATTCGCAAGGCAAGTTCAGTCCTCAGTCCTTTTTTTTCCAGACCGGGTTGATCAAATATAGGATAGATTGTCATACACTGGTGTGTCATTTTTTTATTGTAAAAGGCCGTGTTTTTTTATCCTCCTCCAATAAAGTAAGGGGGATAAAAATAGCAGCGTTACATCTGTTTTAATTACAGCAACTACTCAAAGATAAAATGCTCACCTTGTATTGTATTTAATCCAGTTGAAGTTAAACAAACAAGGAACCCCCAAATCACAAGCAAAACACATTCGGGACCCCTTGGCCTTGGAAAAGGGCAAAAATGAAGGCTGACTGAGCCGACAGCTGCCTAGGCAAATTGGTAAGTTGGTGCTCTGTCCCTCTGGCGGTCGGCGACCACCCGCGTTTGTGACGTCACGTCTGGATCGCTGCCGAACACCCAGGCCTTAAGATAGAGATGGCATTGGATTGTCCCCGTTCTAGTGTCAGCGGGTTTAGGATTGGGGATTGGGGATTGGGGGGGAAGTACAGTATATATATACAATATTATTTTTTTTAAATTTATTTATGATATATAAAAATAAACTAGTTTATAATTAGTTGAGTATTCTGTCACCGATACCGTATACTATTCAAATAGACTGTGTTCCTACCGAGATTGACTTAATTTAAGACACTGGTCGAACCCCTTATAAAGTAATTCTGGGTTGCTGACACACGGGCTTGGGTTCAGGCTACGTTACCTATCTAGTGTGTGATAACTTGGTTCCTCTGATCAACCTGTGGTTTGGTGGTGGCAGCGTATACTGACGAGGAACTGGACTTGCCTTTGTATGATTTTTTTTATGGTATTCGCAAGGCAATTCCAGTTACTCAGTCCCTTTTATTTTCCCAGACCTGGTTGATCCAGCGAAAGGATAGAGTATCATACACTGGAGTGTCATTTTTTTTTATTGTAAAAGGCCGTGTTTTTGTTTCCTCCTCCAGTAAAGTAAGGGGGATAAAAATAGCAGCGTTACATGTTAATTACAAAATATACGGTTGACATACATAATTGAAAGTTAAATATGCTGATGATAATGAACTATGAATTTTACCAATCTATTTTCTTTTACAACCACTTCCCAATTTTAATTTGACAGAATAAAATTTAATATTACTACACAATTAATTACAAGAAAAGAAAATATATATATATATATATATATATATATATATATATATATATATATATATATATATATATATATATATATATATATATATATATATATATATATATATATATATTTTTATATATATATATATTTTTACAGTAAACCTGGGTTCAGTAAAACGTATATATTAGTATGTTTTACCACTAATTAGGACCATTCTAAGACTATTTTCTTCAATGGTGTTTCACTCGGAAATGCCCCGTTTTCGAGATATGCCCAGTTTTCATACCCCATACAAACTTGGGGGAGAGCCTGGGAATACGGGGTTTTGGGTGGGGGAAAACACTATCAGTGTTGCAAATGTTGTAATATTCACGCCATTTGTGGCTGTATTGGCTATATTTTGTTTTGGGAATACTGTGTTTGAGCGTCCTGTATCCATCTACGTTCCTGGATATTTACCCGGTAACTTCTTCTATTTGTTATACCGGTTTTATGCCCAGGTTAGGCCCGGTAGTTAGCCCAGGTTAGGTCCCGGTAGTCTGTCGTGGTCTAGGTTAGGTTAGGTCAGGTTAGGTAATACTAATTCCCAAAATAACCATTTGATTTGAATATCTAGCCCAACCCAAGCCAACACGTGTTGTAACGCTGCTGTTTGGGCTATAATTGTATTTTATTGTATCGGTCTCGAACTTTGTTATTTCGCTTTTATTTCCGGTTTCAAGTGTTTATTTAAGACAATTACATATTATAAAGGCAACGCCATAGTGTACAGCGTGTTTTCTCCCACCCAAAACCCTGGATTCCCAGGCTCTCCCCCAAGTTTGTATGGGGTATGAAAACGGGGCATTTCCGAGAGAAACTCCATAAAAGAAAATAGTCTTAGAATGGTCCTAATTAGTGGTAAAACATTCTAATATATACGTTTTACTGAACCCAGGTTTACTGTAAATTTACCATATATATATATATATATATATATATATATATATATATATATATATATATATATATATATATATATATATATATATATATATATATATATATATATATATATATATATATATATATATATATATATATATATATATGGTCTAACACTACTGTATTCCCTAACATACAGAATAAATAAGAATAATTGTTTTTGACCCTAAGAAAGTTTACAAAAAAAAAAATAACACAGGCAATATTATGCCAACACACTCACACACGTAAATTGTGGTCACCGTACACTTAGTTCATCTCAAACATAGATGGAGTTCAAATTTCTCTACAACGTCGGCACCTATGTACGAATAACGAAACTTCGTGGTTCCTTACGACTTGTTCCGGTTTCACCTTCATTAGAGGGCTACTTATAATAACTTACTTAATACTTACTTATATGAGTCACTAAGACACTCACTAAGCATCACATGATGCTCCAATACTGCTGACCTAAGCTTGAATGGAAAGAGAACAGGACTCACTCACTGTGAGAACCACTAACACCTCAGCATATAATAACGTCACAGGGCCTTCTCTTGTGCCCTATAGCTTCAGTTAGCTATCGATAACCACAACGTTAACAGGTTACATTAGCATATAATCTATCTCTTAAAGTTAGCACCCTAGCCTAACTTAACCCGTACATAGCTACATATTGTGACTCTGTAGACTAACTCGTGTTATTAATAAAAAGTGAGTAAACTACATAATCTTGCTTGTATCTTCTCAAACCATATAATTGTAACGCTCCAAAAATTATTTCTATTCTTTGTTTTTAGTTCCTCTTTAATAATGCTGTTTTCTTTGTTGCTGGAATGTGCTAATAGAGAATGTGAAGCGTACAGTTTTTAATATTATTATTGTGTATCGTAAGATTTATGTGAAGTAGTTTTGTATAAATGTCTATTTTTGTTTTTAGGTTAAGGAAATTAATCCTAAGGCATTCAATTAAGGATCGCGTAAAATATTTTTGAGAAAACCAAGGGACCGTTACAAGAGTCGGTTAGGTGGTGAAATCTTGAGGATATGTAGGAAGACTCGTAAACTAGTGACGATAAAATTGAGCAAGCTTACTAATAGTCTGAATGTTAGAAATAATTTCCTTTATGATATCCTACAATTGCATCCTTATGTCCTGCAATTTCTAAAATTTGGGTCACTCCAATTTATTAATTACATTACCAAAGTAAGTTCCAATAATATTCCATTATTAAGTTTACATATTTCCTTATTAATCATTAAATTCAGAAACGAAGAATTGTTTGAAATTGTATTGTTTTTTAGTTATGATAAAATTGTATAGGAAAGACAGTTAATAAGAAAATATATTGTGGGGTTTGGAAGAATAGAAGAAGAAAATAGGAATAATTGTAAGTACTGGAGAAGATAGGCAAGTATGTCAGAAAAAGAAGGCCTGAGGCGGGACGGTAGTCACAGTACCCGTCATTGGTTCTCGGCTCCAAATTATTTAAACATTTCTGTGAGTAATCGAGTGAATTATTGGTATAAAATACTGTGAAGACGTGGGAATATATATGCTTTTGTTGTTCAGTGAGTGTTAACTATGAAGAAGGTTTGATTTATGTATAATTGTGTGATATTAACCCCTCCGCGAAGGGATAACTATGAATAGCCAATCTGTCAGTCCGGGGCTAGTCTTACTTTCCCTACTGCCTGTCCGGGCGCTTTTGGCCGATTTTTCCAAAATCGCTCTATTCCACTTACTCTGTACGTCTAAACTACGATACTGAACAACTTAAATTTGGTCTTGTAAGCACCATCAATTCTTCCTCTTTCCAATAAAACCAACCCCAGCTCTCTACAACTCTCCGTTGCCGAGAAATTAAGTGAGGAATGTAGGGTACTTTCTCGTGTGAGCGCGGTTGTGTTCGCTTAGGTGGAGTGGCTCTGACGACAACTGAACGCGGCCCGAGTGGGTGGTAGTCAGTGGTGTAAGTAAGCATGGCGCACCACAGAATCGGACACGCACGAGAAATCTAATCCACATCCATCAATGTTTACAGTCAGTAACACACTGACTGACGATGGTGATTTGTAGGGATGGTGGTGAAGTAAAAAAAAAAACGCCAAATTGGGCTCGCAAATGCCGACATTGGCAATAGCGGTGCTTCATGCCGCCCGGTCACCACATGGCAGTGGCGTAAGACACAACCCGGGCGCTTCCTGGGGGCGTCTATGACCGCGGTCCGGACGTTAAGGGTTAATGATTGGCTCTCGGCCCTACTCTCTGAAAGATGTGCCATTGAATGCATAAAAGCCTGCCGTCTTCAGACTGGTCGAGAAGAACAATAATCATTGAATTGTGTCATAGGTGTAGAATTTGATTGATGGATATTAGGCGCCACAACATCGAGGTCCTATAGCGCCAGAAAAAATGTGATAGAGAGGTGTGACAGCAAATAGGAAGGAAATGAAAAGAAAAGAGAGACAGTTGAAAAACTTAAAGATGGGAACTATTTAGTCTGGTCTCTCACTAGCAACCTTCCTAGCATGGGAAACCCTCTCTCCCCGAAATCAGGGCAGTGCAGGGGCCGTAGCCCCCTCAAGTATAGGTCGCCAGGTCCCAGAGACACTCAAGCCCCCCACCACGTCAAGGCGGTTCCCGTTGGGGGGATAGGTGTAGAAGTATACTAGGTAGTCAGGTGTGAGCGAGTTATAGCGTGTCTTCCTGCTATTATTGTTTTTTCCCTACATTTATGATAGTGCTTATGCTCAAGTGAGCCGTGTCATGTCCATTAAAACAGATGTGAGAAGTAATCGGTTGTTTCCCTGTTGGTGTTGGTCATGTGGTGACTTAGTTTTTTTTATTTGGTGTGTCTGAGGAATAGTGTACCGGAAGGACTCACGTTACTTTACCTTCTGAGTCGTCGCAGACGTAGTTGAGGAATTTTACTCCGGCGATTTTTAAGAAGGGAAGTGTCGTGTACTGGACGCTATTTCTAAGTGTGTAAGTGTTCAGTATTATTTGTTGAGTACGTTTTCGACTATGCCATTAGTTACTCCCGTAGGAAAGTGCCAATAATAATTCAGACAGAGATAGTCCCTATAGGTTTAAGTGGGTTTATTAATTATTTTGTTTCTTGTCAGGGGAGGGGGTTTGTAATTCATTTTTAAATATAATTAATTGTAAATTCACAAATTTAATAAATCACTGTAGCTAATATTTTCATAATTCAAATTAATAGGTATGTAATATATTTTGTTTTTGTAAATTTAAAGTAATACAACTGTGCCATTAAATGTAAATTACATTTATACTGACTCGTTTCTCTTCCCCCTGCTTGACGTGTTTATTGACAAAAATACCGAGACTCGGTGAAGATCACGGGAACCACATATATATTTTGTTGCGTTAGCGACAGTTACGTTTTGACCCAGGGTGTACCACTTGGTACTACTCTGTGATATTACTCCCATAGTTTCATTTTTTTTTTTTTTTTTTTACTCTGGTGAGTATAAACGGGTCGGGACGGAACTGGCCGTTACACTGGTGGCAGCGTTTGAGATCTGTGTGAACTGAGTCTTGGGGGTTGATCGCGTTGAGTGAGGTGAAGAGGAGAGTTATTTATTTTGGGGGGTAATAATCAGTTTTTGGGATTTAAATGTTTAATTAAAGTTGCGTTAGTGGGGCACAGCCAAATACCAAGGGGTTTAACAGTAGAAGATGTAAAATTAAAGGTGGATAGGGCACCAGGGGGTCGTGCTAGAAATTTCTTTGAGGATGAGAGATTAACAAAAGTTTTGGAATGGGAACACGATTTAACTATCTTATGGCTGGGAAGTAATGACATCAACCCAGAAACCCAACCACGTCAGCCGGCAATTAAGATTAGGGAAGTGGGGAAAGCCATAGAGCAGAATTGTAAATCTGAAGTAATGTTGATAGAAATAGAAAACCGAGAGTACAAATCCAGCAAACCAATAATTTCTAACGTAAGATATAATAAAATTAAGAGGGCAGTCAATAAGAGTTTGTTAAGGAACCCTCAGTTCTTCTGTATAAATTTCAATGGAGTAAGATTTGAATTAGATAGGGATGGGGTTCCCTTCACTGCGGATGCAAAATAATTTATTGAATACAAGTTAAGAAAGAATATTACAAATAAGAGGGATGCCATGAAAAATAAAGTAAAGTAAAGTAAAGTCAAGTCGTGAAAAATAAAGTAAAGTAAAGTAAAGTCAAGTAGTTAAAGTAAAGTAAAGTAGTTAAAGTAAAGTAAAGTAGAATTCGTGATCCGATAGGAAACATTCCAAAACATAAGGAGTAACAAATAGGCCAGAAAGTAATAATTGAACAAAAATTCATTAGGACAAAGTAATGATAACTCGTAGTAGGGTCCAGAGACAGTTAAAGATGGATGAGTACACGGAAAATGAGTTCGGGGATGAGGCACAACAGGAGGAAGATAAAGTAGTAAGAGAGGAGACGGTAATGGCGAGTGGAAGGGTTGCGAGTGTAGACAGTAATACCAAAGTTTATCAGATGCTTGGCCAGATGGACGACCAGATAAATAGTATGTCAGCTCGTATGAACAACTTGGAGCAACGTCGCTCAGTTGAGTCAACCCATCCCTCTCGGCATCCATCTCCCCATACTAGCCCCAATATCACGAATATACCATGTCCGAGATTTTCTGATACCCTTGACCCTTTAACACCAATAAGAAACACTCGAGGTTTCCCCAAAACACCCATAAAGCCCCGAGATATAAAGGTGTTAGAACTAGAAACCCTGCACAGGCTCGATTCCACTGCGCTTTTGCAGATTTTTTTCGAGGTGGCAAAAACTAAACTTGACTCAAACTTGACGGTGGTAATTTACACAGCTCAACAACAGGGGGAAATCCAAACTTGGGAAGATTTTAAGACATTTCCTACCCGAGAATTCGGTACCGAACTTAATTTCGACCAGGCCTGGCGGCAGCAGGAGAATGTAATTTAAGACTGGTTGGATGACCCACAATCTTTTGTGCAAAGATACAAGTGTAAATACGCGGCAATAAGAGCCATTTTAAGAGGGAAGTATTGCCGGATAGGGATAGGCTCCTTAAGAGAAAGCTGTTGCAAGGCTTTCCACGGGATAGTCGGGATAGGTTAGAAGTTTTCATGGATGAAAACATTCCCTTGAACAAATTTGTGGGACATATAGAAAATGAGAGAGTACTATTACTTTAACAGCAAGCCTCTGTAAGGGCTGTCCCATCAACCTCTAACCCATCCGTAGTTTTGTCACAAACCCTCCCTAGTTCTCCTGGAAATTCCATAAGCGTGATATCTGGGCGATCGCAAAGTGTAGCGTCAGGAAGAAATTTGGAAAATATTAGTGCGCAGATGGGTCATTTGCAACAACAAATTGATAGAATGTCAACCACAACCACTAGTACAAAACCCTGGTCGAGAACATTTTGTGCTTTCTGCCAACAGGGAAATCATAACTTGAAGGATTGTTGGAGAAAACCACCACAAGGGCACTGTTTTGAATGCTTGCGTTATGGGTGTAGACGAGGAAAACCCACATGTCCAGGTCCCTCCAGAAGTCAGTCAGCTCAGAGCCGTACTGGGACAAATAGAGGTAGACAGTTGAACTAAACTGTTGGGGATGTCGAAGTAGCTGTCACTAATCCTCCATTATGACTGGACTCATCCAGCCTAACACCAGTAATTAACGTAGTAGTTAATGAAGGGATTTGTACAGCAATGTTAGATACGGGGAGTAACGTAACGTTAATAAGGAAGGGTACTGTAATTAGATTGGGTCTCACAGTGGATATATCTAAATGTTTAATTCCACTTGCCGGCATTACAGGGCAACCCTTGAGAGTCTTAGGAATGGTACAAATTGAAATTAAAGTGGGTATTCAAGGAGTACATCATCATTGGGTTTCAGTAGTGCCAGACTCGTACCTTAGTAGTGATTTGTTACTAGGTTGTGATGTGATACAATGATCAGCATTGACATGGAATCACAAGGATAAGGTTATGATTTGGGGTGAGGCTCCGTACAAGATTTACAGAGTTAAGATAGCGAGAGGGGAAGTCCAGCGAGTCCGGAGATGTCATGATAGGGTAGGACATATTCAAACAGAAATCAGAGAATGGGTTAAGGTTCAGAAACCAGTACATTTAAAACCTTACCAGACAAAAATTTCAAGAGTAAAGGTGACCGAACACCCGGGAACACAATTAATTGTTCATGCACAGCCACGTTATTCAGTACCAATAGGACCTTATTTAGTGCAAGTAGATGACCAATAGAATATTCCCTTAGTATTTGAGAATTTGTCGAGAGTAAATAAGTATGTCAGAAGCCGACAAATAGTAGCTCAATATGAGGTGTGTTCTGAAACGGAGATTTTGGCTCAACCACAGGTCTGTTATACTAGGATTGCGAATGATTTGGTGCCTCAGAATGACAAATTAGAAGGAGAGGGAACACGGACAGAAAAATTGCAACACTTAATGAAGGAACAGAATTGGGAACACCACTCAGACAAACAACGGTCACAACTGGTGGAGACCGTATTGTCTCATGAGAAATTGTTCATGTTAAACGACAGAGATTTAGGCAGAATTGCTGGTGAACCTGCTCATATTTCAATTTCTGATAATAATCCATGCCGAACACCTATGTACCATTATCCCGAACATGCGAAGGAGGTAATATCCAATATGTTAGAAGATATGGAAGAGCGGGGAGTAATCGAACCCTCTAGTGCTGCTTGGATGTTACCCATTGTAATAGTCAATAAGACGGATCTAAGAGTGAACGAGCATTTGTCAGACGACGTGTATCCTTTGCCCAGATTAGAGGATTTAGTTGGTAACGCAGCCGGACACAAGTACTATATCACCTTGGACCTCAAAGATGCGTATTTTCAAATAACGTTAGATGAAGACAGTCGTGATCTTACAACTTTCTCCAATGGTGTGTCTCTCTATAGGTTCCGTAGGTTACCTTTGGGATTGAGTTATGCTCCAGCCATTTTCTCTAGGAAAATGGCAGTTATTGTCCCCATTGTTACGGGAAGGTTGGGTTAGGAATTATTTGGACGACGTTATTATCTGGGCAGACGAGTTTGATCAACTGATGGAGAGATTGAAAAGGTTGTTTGTTTTGTTTGAAGAGAAGGGGGTTAAACTTAACTTGTCCAAATGCGATTTTGTGAGGGAGGAAGGGAAATTTTTAGGACACAGAATTTCAGCTTCAGGAAGTACACCCGATTTTAAGAATTTGGAAGCCATTAATGAACAGAAACCGCCTAAGAATGTGAAGGAAGCTCGTAGGTTCATTGGGATGTGCGGGTTTTACCGTAAGTTTGTACCTAATTTCTCCAAAATTGCAGCACCCATAACTAACTTGACGAAAACACATGTAATGTTTAAGTGGACAGAGGAGTGTCAGGAGGCGTTTGATAAGCTTAAGCAGAACTTAACCCCTCTGCGACGGGGTAATTATGAATAGCCAATCTGTCAGTCCGGGGCTACTCTTACTATCCCTACTGAGTATAATTAAATAAGCTGATATTTACCTTCATTAATCAAAATATTGTCTACCAAAACAACTGCATTGAGGCATTTGCCCCAGTGTATTCAAAATTTGTATTATCCTATATTTATTATGGTAGACCTATTATAATGAGTTATTTATGCTTTTTTTGGTTATATAAATGACAGAGCTCCAATAAAATAATTAGCTTAACAGTATATAGTTGCCATATGGAAAGCCCTGATGTGATGACTAGTTTTGAGTACAGTGGGCCAAGGCCTGGTGTGGTAAAATTATATAAATATTCCCATTACTTTATAGCAGATTGTTAGAATATTAGGACTAAAGTAATAACATTCTATGGTAAATATTGAAAGAATTACCGTTATTTATACAGGTTTTCTACCTTCATAACCCACTAATTTAGATCATTCTAAGATTATTTTCTTCTATGGTATTTCCTCTGCAAATGCCCCATTTCCAAGATATTCAAATGGGGCATTTTGAAATTAGCCTGACCTTACCTAACCTAGACTGCATCAGACTACCGGGACCTAACCTGGACAGACTACCGGGAAATAATAGTGATAAAGTACAATTAATGACAGGGGTCAAAATACTGTAAATATACAACTTTAGGACACCCACTGATTTAACACACAGAAAAAGACTGTCACAAATTGAAAAAGCAATCAATCTTATTACAAGAAGTAGTAGCATTAATAATCTGAATGATTATCTTTTTATTAATTTATAAAATGTGTGAGGCATATAAATAAGCCTATAATTAATAAAAGCAATTAATTATTTGGTACCAAGTTAGGTATTACCACTAGTCTAACCTAAATGTATGCTTAAGATGAAAGTACTTTATTGTTATATTATAATAATGTCCATATTCCAGTTATCTGAAAGAATGGATTGGCAACAGCAGTTATTTGATTGGAATTGTTACAGGTAATATGGTAATACTTGTAATGTCTTCTTAAATTATATCTTGTCGTCAAACCATTGAAGGTTGCAATGACAGAATTCGTTTATCTTGGCTTGATGTCTAGCAAATTACAGCTTGCTCAAAAACTTAATGATATTTGAATGTAAAGTAAATGTGGCCGGCTGGGGTAAATGAGTTTGACAACCCTGGTATAGTACACTGCATTGTTTCTCAACAGGATATCCAGTGCCACCTCACCTCCAGCTTCTGAGTGCCATAAGATGTATGGCCACGGGCAGTCATCAGGTGACCATAGGTGACAGCCGTGATGTGCCCCAAACCAGTCAGGCAGTGCTGGAAACTCCCAGCCTACTGTATAATAAAAATATATATAAATCAAGTGAATTATGTTTACCTCCTTACTGTGGGTTATGTTTCTTAATCTCCTGTGGATGTTCAAAATATGCTTTCATGTCTAACTTTTTGTTGTCAAGACTTGTGATCAAACTGTCCAAGACTCATATATCTGCACTAACCACCACACATCAACCTCCATCATTGAATTGTTCCACACTTGAGACACCTTATAAAAAAAAGGATAGGTTCATTGACATGCCTTTCCCATTCCTGTCCATTTTTGGGAGAAATAAACGTCTTGTACTGTACTATTTATTCATTTATTTATTTTTTGTGTTTATAGCTGACTTGTTAGTAATAATGGGCTCCTCCTCAATCATGGATAACAAAATTTTCTGCTCTTGTTGGGACATGGAACTCACACTGGCTGCTGTCTCTATATTGATCCCTTCATTGCTGAGGAAAAAATACAAAGATTAGCATTATTCTTATCTACTGTCTGCATATGCAATAGTAGAATGTTATTACTTTAGTCCTAATATTCTAACAATCTGCTATAAAGTAATGGGAATATTTATATAATTTTACCACACCAGGCCTTGGCCCACTGTACTCAAAACTAGTCATCACATCAGGGCTTTCCATATGGCAACTATATACTGTTAAGCTAATTATTTTATTGGAGCTCTGTCATTTATATAACCAAAAAAAGCATAAATAACTCATTATAATAGGTCTACCATAATAAATATTGGATAATACAAATTTTGAATACACTGGGGCAAATGCCTCAATGCAGTTGTTTTGGTAGACATTATTTGGTAAATTTACAGTAAACCTGGGTTCAGTAAAACGTATATATTAGTATGTTTTACCACTAATTAGGACCATTCTAAGACTATTTTCTTCAATGGTGTTTCTCTCGGAAATGCCCCGTTTTCGAGATATGCCCAGTTTTCATACCCCATACAAACTTGGGGGAGAGCCTGGGAATCCGGGGTTTTGGGTGGGGGAAAACACGCTGTACACTATGGCGTTGCCTATATAATATGTAATTGTCTTAAATAAACACTTGAAACCGGAAATAAAAGCGAAATAACAAAGTTTTCGAGACCGATACAATAAAATACAATTATAGCCCAAACAGCAGCGTTACAACACGTGTTGGCTTGGGTTGGGCTAGATATTTAAATCAAATGGTTATTTTGGGAATTAGTATTACCTAACCTGACCTAACCTAACCTAACCTAGACCACGACAGACTTGCTTACCTATGAATGCTTACCTATGAATTGATAGTGGGGATATAAGAGATCTCTTGTGTGGTCCCCACCTCTTAAGACATGTCAGCCAAAATATTTTCTATACCCATATATCTATCGTACCGTGATTTAAATGTGGCTATTGTAGGCGCAGTTACTATTCTATCCGGGAGTGCGTTCCAGTTGTCGATCACCCGGATAGCAAACCAGTTTCCTTTAAGTCGTGTTTTCCAGTGATTTGGTTTTGCCAGCTTCAGTGAGTGTCCTCGGAGGTTGTTTGTATTCAGCCTGAAAAATCTGGTATAAGGGACATCATCAAAGCCGTGCAGCAACTTGTACGTCTGGATCATGTCACCTCTTTTCCTCCGGTCACTGAGTGTCTGGAGACCCAGGCGCTGACATCTCTCCTCGTACGGCAGGTGTGATAACTCCGGTACCAGTTTCGTTGCACGTCGTTGTACCTTCTCCAGAGCCTGAATGTCCTTAACCAGATAGGGGGACCAACTTTGTACACCGTAGTCCATGACCGGGCGTACCAGTGACAAGTAGAGAGGTACCAGGATCTCTCGGTCTCGTATGAAGTTTCTTTTGATTATTCCCAGCCGGCTGTTTGCCTTTGCAGCAACCTTAGCCACATGCTGTGAAGGCTTGAGGTCAAACGAAACCAAAATACCCAGATCCCTCTCCTCCGTGGTCTTCTGTAGTGGTGTCCCATTCAGGTGGTAGTCTGCTTGTAGGTTGTTGCGTCCGACGTGCATTGTTTTGCACTTGCCAGCGTTGAAGTTCAGAAGCCATTTTCTGCTCCACTCGTCCAGTCTACTCATGTCCCTTTGTAGTGCTTCTGTATCCCCTTCCGTCTCAATGATCTTATAGATTTTGGCATCGTCGGCGAATAAGCTGGCTGAAGATTCGAGGTCTGCCACAAGGTCATTTATATATATAAGGAAAAGCACTGGTCCCAGTACTGATCCCTGGGGTACTCCACTATACACTGGTAAGCTGTCTGAGGAAGAGTTTCTTATGTTGACCCTGTGGAGCCTGTCTTTGAGGAAGTTCAATATCCACTGATGAATGTTCCCTCCTATGCCCATCGCTTCAAGTTTGGCTCTCAATCTATGATGGGGAACTCTATCAAAGGCCTTTTCACAGTCCAGGTAGTTGATGTCAATGCAGTGCCCGTCGTCCGCACCATTCACCAGGTCGTCCAGGTAGCATAGCATGTTTGTAAGACAGCTTCTGTTGTTTCTGAATCCATGCTGCGAATCGCTGATGAGGTGGTTTCTGGTCAGGTGCTTAACAACTTCCTGTCTGATGATCCCTTCTAGTACCTTAGACACTATGCTTGTTAATGACACCGGCCTGTAGTTGAGAGGATCAGTTCTACAACCTTTCTTAAAGATCGGGGAGATATTGGCACATCTCCAGTCCCTCGGCACTGCACCTGTCTGGGTTGATTTTCTAAAAATTTCAGACAATGGGTCACATAGGGTGTCTGCAGATGCCTTCAGTATAACTGGGGATATCCCATCAGGTCCCGGTGCCTTGTTGGCATTCAGCTCCTGGAGTCTTTTCCTTATATCCTCTCGCCTGATCACTAGGTCATCAAGTTTGGGTCCCTGAAATGTGGCGTCCGGTATTGGTACTGGTGTGTTTGCGTCCTCTTTCACGTACACCCCATTGAAGGCTTTGTTCATTTCTTGGGCTATTTCCTTGTCGTTTTCAGTAATCTCTCCAGTGGTGGTCTTCAGTTTGCTAATTGAGTCTTTCACTGTGGTTTTCGAACGCACGTAGGCCCAGAAGTGTTTAGCAGTTGTTTTCGAGTCCAATGCTACTCTCCTTTCATATTCATACTTTGCTGTTCTCACTTCTCTGGTTACCTCATTCCTTATATCGTTGTATTGTTCCCGTCTACCAGCAGTTCTTCGAGCTCTGTACTTTTTCCATGCTTCTTTTTTCCTTCCTATCATCATTCTTAGTCGTTGGTTCATCCATTTGGGGGCATATGCTTCTTTTTTCTTCCTGCAGAGGGGGACGCACTCCTTCACAATCTCGTCGTATTTTCCCTTAAAAATGGTCCACATATCATCTGATGATTTGTCGCGGAGAAGACTCGTCCAATCCACCCTGCTAAATTTTTCCTGTAGCTTCTCCTTGTCCGCTTTGTGGTAGTTGAGTTTGTTTCCCACGTCATCTCGTTTTTCCGGCACAGTGTCTGTTTTTAATGTGAAGATGAGTACAGCATGTTTGCAATGTCCCAATGGCGGCAGGTATTCTATTTCGTCAATTTCGCAGTCAGTTTTTGTAAATACGAGATCCAGTCTTGAGGGGTTCTCTGTATCACGTAGATGAGTCCATTCTTCGACATTCTGGGTCCAAAAGTTGTCATTGATAGCATCCAAGAAATTATGTGCCTGTCCGTGTCCCTGAGATCCAACCACTACTGTATTGCTTTCCCAGACAATATTGTCAAAATTAAAGTCACCACAGACAAGGATCTGTTTGTCGTTTGCGTACTCTCCACTTTGTCTGATAAGGTCACAAAGTCTGTCATTGTTATCGTTTGGGGAGGTAGGGGTTCTGTACACTGTTCCGATGACTAAGTTCTTTCCCTCCTTATTCTTTATTTCACACCAGACCGATTCTTTCGCCATATGGTTATTAAGACCGTTCACAGATGTTTCGTCTACTACAAGCTCTTTCTTAACTAATAATGCAACTCCTCCTCCAGGAGCATTCTGCATTTCTCTATCTTTTCTGATTAAAGTATACTTATTTAAGTCAAAGAAATTTGCACTCAACATGTCCTGGTCACACTTTGTCTCAGCTAAGAAAATAAGGTCTGGTTTTGTTTTGTTAATTATTTCTTCCATTTCCGCAGTCTTGTTGTTGATGCCGTCTAGGTTGGTGTAAAGGCACTTGAAAGTCTGTTGAGGGTGTTTTCTTCTGGGTCTACCTGTATTTTCGTTGTCGAAAGGGCTGCTTTTTGTTGTCTTTCTTCACTCTAATCACCTTTTTGGTTGTATAGTCAATGATCCATTTGTACTCCTTGTTGGTTTCATCGTTATTCTTGCTTACCACTAGTTCAATCAGTCTTTTCCTTTCGTCTCTTTCCCTTTTTGATTTATCTCTGAAGATTCTCACTTCCTTGGCAGTCTCGTTGTCTGTTTGGGCAAGGTTTGCGGATGCCCTCGCCACTAGACCGACCATCTCTTTTGACTCAAATCTGACCTTTAGGAGTCTTGGTTGTGGCTTGTTTGTTTGATGATTGTCGACGTCTTTCCTCCAGAGCCTGGTGGTATCCACTATCTTGAAGTCAGTTGCGTCAATCTTCATGTGCTTAGTAAAGAGATCGGTGACAGCAGCTAGATCCCCTTGTTTGCCTACTTCCATGTCATCAGTGTCGGGTTCTGGAACATCGGCCAAGATTAAATTATTGGCCCTGTATAGCCGGTCCTTTTCATCTTCCAAGGTTTCCTTTATTTCTCCTCTCAACTCGTCCCTTAATTTACCATTGTCCGCTGCCACAGTGACAACAGATTCCTGTTGGTCCTGGATGACTGCTTGCACTTCCTCTCTCATATCAGTCTTGATTTTTTCCTGGGCCTTTGTTATGTCCTCTGCTGCATGATCAATGGCTTTTTCCACCTCCTGTTCAATTATTGCCCTAATGCCTACCTCCTGGTTACTGATTTTTTTCTGTTGATTACCGAATTTCCTCTCGAGTTCGTCTATTCTGGAGGTATTATCAACAACCTGGTCTCTCAATGGGCCTATGGCATTCACAAACTCATCAGCAACTTGTTCACAACTCCTCACTGAGCAATAGAATTTCGCACGCTTCCCGATTTTTCTCCACATGGCTGCCTCCTCGTTTGGGATGTTTTCGCACTCAAAATGTACCCAAAACTTACAGCAATCACATTGAACTCCATCCTTGACTCGAACCTGGCAGTGGCCGCATATATCCAGTTGTTTCCTTCTCTTAGTGTTGTTTTTGTTTACGTCCGCCATTACTTTGTTGGTCAGCTTGTCCGCCACCTTGTTTACCTTGTCCGCCATCTTGTTAACCTTGTCACTCGCTTGTACACTGATCACCACAATCACGGTACTTATATCAGACTACCGGGACCTAACCTGGGCATAAAACCGTTATAACAAATAGAAGTTACCGGGTAAATATCCAGGAACACAGTATTCCCAAAACAAAATATAGCCAATACAGCCACAAGTGGCGTGAATATTACAACATTTGCAACACTGATAGTGTTTTCCCCCACCCAAAACCCCGTATTCCCAGGCTCTCCCCCAAGTTTGTATGGGGTATGAAAACGGGGGCATATCTCGAAAACGAGTCATTTCTAAGAGAAACAAAGTTAAGAACTGTATTACAAAGGCAACGCCATAGTGTACAGCATGTTTTCTCCCACCCAAAACCCCGGATTCCCAGGCTCTCCCCCAAGTTTGTATGGGGTATGAAAACTGGGCATATCTCGAAAACGGGGCATTTCCGAGAGAAACACCATTGAAGAAAATAGTCTTAGAATGGTCCTAATTAGTGGTAAAACATACTAATATATACGTTTTACTGAACCCAGGTTTACTGTAAAAATACCCATTATTTTGATTAATGAAGGTAAATATCAGCTTATTTAATTATACTCAGAGGTTGGTTTGTTTAACCCCCAAACTCATTAAAAGTAATACAAAATGAACAAAAATGGTCATTACCTTTAATAACAGTGGTGTAAAGTGACGAGGTGGTACAGGTAATCTCTGGACACTCAAGTAGCTGGCGAACTGTAAACAAACCAAGAAACGACGATTTGGATGCGCATTGACTGCTATACAAGTATTACCAACCCTACCGCGAAGGGCCCCAATGAAGGTGATGGGGAAGAAAAGTTTAACGTTACGGGAAGGACTCTCTTACAGAAGAGAACCCTTCGTGAGGGTTGTTCGAGTGCGGGGAAGGTGGAGTTTTAACAATCCGGCCAAAAGCACTTGAATAGAAGGACATATCAACTAAAACTCACATTTTACAAATATAATCTGATTAACACAAGTAAAATATATGTAAATATCTAAGAAAAAAACAACAACAACATTGAACTATCCCAAATTTAAAGAAACCATAAAAATACTAAAATTCACTTGAGGAGGAGGCCATGGAGTTTCGATTGTATTCTATTTTCTATATAGGTTTAATTTATTATGAATGAAGTGGGAGGTATGTTTCCATTATGGTTGTAATTATTTTCATTCTTTACAAAATTTTGGATGTTATGTATTGTTATGTATCCCAGAATTTGTTATGTTACGTTTGTACAAGCCTAGCTTGATTCCCACGAGTCTTGTGTGTTTGTTCGTGCGTACGTTCAGACTTCGTGGCGCCAAGGGGAAGTAGCCACCGCGCTTCTTCCATCCCCCTTCCTTCTCCTATCTCATACCCCATCCAAGATAGTGGGTAACCCAGGGTATATAACAGTGGGACAGAGTTGAAAGTTCCTAAGGTCAGACACTGGTTGATTTTCATGGTAACAAGAGGTGCTGGCTGCTGAGGGGATAGGGAAACCGGTTGGTTCCTGGATTTGATAAGAGGTATTGTGTATATTCTTTCTCATACTTTTATTATTATTATTGTTCCATATTTATCCAAGCATAGCATATTTATGTGTTATGTGATTATTATTATTATCTATATATGTGAGCAATCCAAGGGTTAGTTTACGGGGTATCACTTGCTAACCTCGATTATTGATTTATTTCCTGTGTGATGTTGATTGAGTTGTGTAGTTTTAAAGTAATTGTTTAATTATCTTATCATGTTAAAGTAATCATCGTAGAGTAGTGATTACTTGTAACATTATTTCTTTCATTGTTGCCGTCGGGTATTCTGTTGTAAAATTATCTTGTTTCTTAGTAATTTCCTTTCATTAAATATTGTATTGTTAAGTTTTAACTAGTATGTTTAACTTTCCTATTTGCTTACAATCTGGATATGTTCGGTAATTAGAGGGGATTATTGTTGATTGTTTCATGAGTAAGATACACTCAAGGGACTCTGTCTCCCTCTTATAATCTGTTGGAGTAATTGCGGATTATCTTGGTGTATGACCCTCTAGTCCAAAGTAACAGTATACATATGATATTTAGAATACGCAAGTATTTCTCAACACAACTTCTGTACAAAATGTTTGCAATAAATAAAGTTGTACCAACTAGGTCAGTTAGCCATCACCACCATTTTCCTTTCAGCAATGAAGACTTGGAGTTGTGACCATAAAGTTAACTCTACCACAGCACCAATAAAGTGCCCTTTTTTTAAGAATAACGACTACAAAATTAGTATGCTTTATTAACAAATATGCAAATAACAAGGAAGTTTGGGTGAAATAAGTAATATGCATTTCAATATTAAATGACCATACATGAAATTCATAAAAGTTTTATAAATTATTTCAATTTTTATTGTAACAGAATTTTCTGAAAAGCCTTCACATATATCAAAATTATAATTACGTAAGGCGTTATTTCTACTGTTGCTTGGGAAACCACATGAAATGTGAAAGGATATTGTCAACGCAAACGATGATGGGATCGTTACCGAAACAAAAATTAGTTGATCATGCGCTCTGGAAGAGATGCAAAAGTTGCCCTATACACACAAGTTTCTGCCAGGAGTACCAAGAGAGAGGTCACATAGCCAATGCACATAATGTAAAAGACGCTTTGAACGTGGTCAACTGTGAGGGAGGCAACCTGTTCATCTTCGTCCTTTGCTTCCATAACAGCCTCTGACCCTTCTTCATTTTTGGTGGAACTCTGTGAACCATATCCTCCTGTAATTTCCGCCTGGAACTGTTGAAGATAGAGAACTGGTTTTCAGTACACACAAAAACCTATGAACGAGGGCAGTGAGGATTTTGAGAAACCGTGTACACAGATCTCATGCTCAAAAATGTAACGACTGTCGTTAATCGTAATAATGTACAAGAAGTAATCCTATCTCAACCCTCCAATCTCTTCTGTACAAAGCAGTGAGAGCAACACTCCTTATATATCTAGAGACTAGACCATAAGCCCGTGCTACGCACGGTTCGATATTTTTTTCTTCTCAGAGGTCGCAGCGTGGAATGTAAACAAACCGAGCGGGTTGCCAGGCGTACGATAACAGTGAAGTTTGTGTAATTAAGTAATTGGTGGGGTGTTTTTTGTGACGAAAATATCCTGTGTCCCCCCTCACTGTCACACACTTTCCGTGTGGGAATTCCTGGTGCTGCAGGTGGTCACATGACAATTTGTATAGCATGACAGACAAACAGAGTCTCTTCATTTAGATATATAGAAATTTGTGTAAGGGAAACGTACAGTATACAGTCGGCCTCAGGAATTCGTATAAACCACTTATCCACTTTGCCATCAAGGGTTCGTAACTAGAAGTTTGTGTACAGTTGAGAAAACAAATATATGGACACCGTTGACGGCTTCTGGTATCAAAGTCAGTGATAAACACATTAGTAATAGACAACATGTATTTATTACTACATAACGATAACTGATATTGTGTGACGTCGACCAACCACACACAGTGAAATAAAAGTTATCCTTCAATTCATAAATAGTTTCTCTCATTGATGTGCTTACTTTGGCTAGTGTTGCCAAAAGCCGCCAACAATGTTCACATACATTAGTCACCAACTGTATATTAATATCCTAACACCAAACTTTTTACTTGAATCAGTCAACAGAATAATCCCTACAGTACATAATAAAGACCCCATGGAACACATGCTCTGTCTACATATTTATGTGGCCAACTGTACATAAAAAATCATATGCTAAGAGGATAGTACAGTGTTGGTAAATTTGGAGAAGCTAGTCCCTCCAAACTATTCAAAACAAGAGGCTACCATTAATTTTTTCCATCCTGGTTCTATTTCCTGATATACTTTGGAGGAATCAAGGCACTCCAATGTACCAACAGTATATTATCCCCTTAAAAGAAACGGGCTACATTTGTTTGATTCATTACTACCTCAAACATATTATTATAATGTTTTATCTGCCATTCTCCACGTGAGTGTCATACATATCTAAATTAGTAGAGGTTTATATAAAGCCATAAAGCTAATTTACACGGAATGATTATTAGAGGAATATACTAACTCATAATGCTAATTTACACGGAATAACATAGGAAATCCATTATTATGACCTACGCTGTAGTTATGTGAGCTTGTACTGTTGCCAAAAGAGGAATTGCTACAATTTTTTTAGAGAACTTTAACCATAGTAATATCTATAACTATTTGTAGTGACTATAAAGATGTATAATAGAAGGAAATATACATATCCTTCTGTAATACATACTTATGATCCCTAAAATAACTAATAAATTTAATGTTCTATCAATAGTGACCAAAGATGTTACATCGAAGACTGTGAATTCTTCTAAAGTCTCAGCTCTCGTCCTTGCACAGCAGCACTCGCTCTTTGCCCCCCCACATGGGCGGGGATCCAACAAAAGCCCACCTGACCCTCAAACCGGTGGATTAAAAACAGCCACTCTAAAATGGATAAAACAAAAGGATGAGGAGAACTAAAAGACCCCAGTGCAGAAAGTGTACTCTAAGAATAACTAAAAATAACAAAGTTAGGTTGAGGAAGAGTAAATATTATTTGTAAGGTTAGTAAAGTTGCTGCCAGTTCTGCAGTAATACCTGAGGCAATGCAGTAAGGGTGCCACCCCTACAGAAAGAAGAGAAGATGATACTTAAACCGACCACAGCTTCACTCTTTGATCTATTCGTGGAGACCGGGACGCATATTCCGAAACTGTTGTTAAGTTCGGCACCATATAAATTATCATCCAATCATGCGCCTTTCTCTCGTCATGACATCACCTCCGATTAACCAATCACACTCTTCCAAAGGTATGACGTCATCGCGTCATTCACTCCAACGTATACGATTACACCAATTATTATTATTGTGCATAGTAATACTAATAATGATTATTATAATACGTTATTATTATTATACATAAATATCAGCTAAAGAAGTTCACTCTCGAGCATAATGTCTGATCCAATTTTTTTTTAGTATTTGCCGCCATGACGTATCTGCTGCATGAGCCACAGACCCAGAGTTGCCAATTTATCAATTTTGGAGCTAGATTCGGCACTTTATAGAACAATATAGCTCTTATGGCTTTAGTCCCATTTGACACATGCTTTTCTGTGTTTTTGTTGCGCTTTTCTTGGTGGTTTTAATTATTTCAGAGTCGTGGCATAAAAAAGAGTAATAAATAAATAACAATCAGCGCCTTACGAAAATTCCAGTTGGCAACTCTGCACAAACCGCAGTAGTCGGTGCAGTTGGTGATTTGGTACAAATTGCCAGGAGATTGAATAATCCCACAAAGATGTGGGACTTCGATGTTCCATGATGTTGGGTATAATCAAAGGGAGAGACAACACAAGACAGACCTTAGTTACCACCATTATTTCACGAAATAAATGAGGTACAGTAACGAGCACTAATAAGCATTTAGGTGTGCTTGGAATACCTAGAGACCGTAAATAAATGCACAATAAGATCTCCATTGGAATTACAGTACTTCGTTGGTGAATTGGACTGTTCAAAGCTTCAACTAAACCTGTATTGTATACCTTAGTGCTCGAAACTGTATAATGGAAAAAATGACAGCCGTCGTAAAGGAGTGCAATGTTTTTATATTAGTTATTTTTTCACGACGAGGATAAGCGCGAGTCATTAGTTAATCGGAATATGACGTCATGACACAAGGGAAGCTAAAGAAGTCGTGAGAGGCTGATATTTCACTAGTCACTATTTTCACTATGTTAATCCTCTACCATTATTCTGTTTGTAACCAAAGAACCAAATAAGTATTTAATGAAATTAATGAGGTATGAAGAAATAAATGATCACTTCTGCCGTGAATAAGTATAATGTCTTATAACAATAAAAGCAAGCTATGACGTCTTACCTTTCGGAGTGTGATTGGTTAATCGGAGGTGACGTCATGATGAGAGAAAGGCGCCTGATTGGCTGATATTTTAGATGGTGCCGAAATTAACAACAGTTTCGGAATATGCGACCGGGACGGAGCCTTCATGGTTTGTTCCATGTACAGTTGGGCACATGAATGGGTGGTACAGCCCATGTGGAAAAATGGTCAATTTTTCCCAATATCAAGTTCCTTAGTGCCAAATAGGAGACATAAGGGGCAGAAGTCAGTATTGAGGATGGTAATAAAAAGCAAGTACCTGATAATAGACACTGGTTACTCAAATGGGACAAGTATCTTTCACCTGGGCTGTACCACCCATTCATGTGTCTAACTGTACCATAACAGGTCAAATGCTTGTGGACTAGAAAAGGACCCCTTACTCTTAGGAAAAGATGAGCAAAAGGACACCTTGGTTAGCAAGCATGGTCCCACCATTGGAATTTTGTGGAAACGTATGGGAAGGGAAGGTGCAGAGAAAACAGGCAACCCTGTAGCCACGGGGCCTTGGCAATAATGGGCATTATTGAAATCTTATCATCCTGGAATATTGCGAGACCAAAGCCTTGGTTACAGAGTCCAGGAAATGCTGGAGTCTATACCAACATCGTACCATTAATGAATGACGGTGCAAATCCAAAGGGAGGATATCTGCATCCACCAACAAGCTGGAAATTGGGATTAACGAATGCCCCAGTTGCCAACCTAATAGACCTACCTGCAATGTGAACAGACTCCAGTACACATAGACATAGACACATCTAACATAGAAGAATATACTTCACATCCATAATATATTTTTGAGAGACATACAGCACATACAGATACCCCCAGGTATCAAGTTTCCTCCACGCAAGATATTTTCTATTGTTGTCTTGCAGGTCCGGGTCAGGATACACCCAGCAAAGACGGCATAAATACATCGCTACAGTCTTTAGAGCCTAGAAGCGGAGTCCGCAGGTGTCCACCCACCGGGAAATTTTATTGATTGCCAGCTGTAATTTTCTTTCAATTAACCCATTTGGCCACGTGGTTGCGTTTTTGCATCAGAAAACATGCCTGAACATGATGGAACCTGTACTCACTGTGTAACACCTGGCAGAGAACTATTGGTATTCTGTGCAAGACTGACAGCTAATACATACATTCTGTTTCTTCCCCAGTTACCACGGGGTAACACACTACTATTCGTTTCAGCGCCGAACAGACGCTGTTTTTTTTCGCCAATATTTCCTAAAGGTATCATTGTACGAATATAATATTTCAGCACACTATCTCTAACACCCGGACCTAATTTATGGCTGACATACCATATTAATATATGTGGTATGGTTGGAGTTTATTGAGTGATATTAAGCCTAAACTTGTCATCATATCTAAGGCGTTATAGAGAATCGGACGAGTGTGATGTACTCGGGTAACCCTCTCCACCAACACCCCAAACACCCCCAAGACCAATCCTTCCTTGCCTACCCCACTGTCTCGGGAAGGGAGAGAAGTAGTTGTGGTTAGGAATGGTTTGGGAGGATGTTGGGGGTCACACTTTCCTTCAAATGCGTCAATATTACAGGCCAGCTTTGTGTTATTTTTCACTCCTCGCTTAACACATATAGGAATATGGTATGTCAACCATAAATCAGGTCTTAAAGGTAGTGTGCTGAAATATTATACTTTTACAACGATTCATTTAGGAGATGTTTACGAAAAACAACGTATGTACGAAGCTCAAACAATTTGGATTTCTCCAAAGTATGCCAAGAAACAGGACCAGAAGAACAAAAATAATATTGTTCAGTTGCTGAAAATAGTTTGGAGGAATCATTTGCTCCAGATTTACCAACACTGTTAACTCACAATTCAAAATGTGTATCCAGGTCTTGTTAATACTTCAAATAATTTGATATACTAATGAACCATTTACACAGTTATCCGGTTTCATATTTGCTTGAGCTCGCTAAACTCTCGATCAGGCTATTCGAAGCAAGCCTGGATATATATTTTAGATTGAGAGTGTATTACCTCCTTTATCACTGTTTAAGTTCAGTACAAGTCGTCCTTAATTCTTTTTGTTTATAGAATTAACAACCAGTTTCTTTCATATTTACCTAGTTATTGCTTTAGTAATGTCTGTCACATACATAATTAAAGCATTGATCAGATGATAAATACTGCTTTTCAATGCATAGTCTTTTCTTATTCCAATTATACTTTATAGATATACTTGCATTATCCAAAATTACCATTAATTTGGTTGCAGGGAGGACCAAGGCCAAGAGGTATATCTCTTGGCCTTGAAGATGACTATAAATTCAGTAACTAATGCTGACACACATTTACACACGGAGTATTTATGAACTTACTATCTTGTATTGACGAATGCTGTCCAGAAACCAATGATTGACAAGTCCGCTCTCTGACACCCATGTGACGGCCCAGTCCAGGTTGCGCTTTAGCGGTGAGTGACTCTGTAATCCCAACGCAACGCTGAACGGCGTAAAGCACTCCTGTAACACGAACACTTTGCCTGCATCACTTATGAAACATTATTTAAGCTCATATATCACTCTGATAATACCAGCACCACGTACTATTGCGTGGTACACACACGGTAACATAAACCATAGTTGACTATGCTTGAAGTATAGGATCATTCATTGCTGGGTGTCTGTTCCTGAATGGCAGAATTACAGATCCTAAGTGTTATCTTGAAAAGCAGAATGTTACGTTATTCATGTTATCAAACCACGCTAACATGATATATTTAATTAACAAGCTTAGACACAGGTCAGAAACATAATAATTATATACAATGATGATATAGAGCTCCTACACACGGGTACTCGGTGGTGACAATATAATGGTGTTATTTCAATAGTTTATTAACGTTAACTGGATGAACTAGAAACTGGTGTGTGTGTCTGTGGCGCTCCACTATTACCGGTATTTTATGTCCGATAATAAAAAAACTAAAGAGATAACTTAATTTTAATCCGAAAATGCTCATGTAACTACTATGCTTGAATGCATAATCATTCCTATAAGAAACACCGATATAATGGAGGGACGAGTGGGAGGGAGCAAAGGGTATAGATGTGGGGAGTAGAAATGAGAGTCAGAGAGGTGGTCATGCATGTGAAAGGAGGAGGAGACACACACACGAACACACAGAGTGAAAGAGAGAAAGAAGGTAAAATGTTGGAGAGAGAGAGAGAGTTACAAGGAAGAGATGTACCCAAGGGGACCTTACGATCCATACAAAGAGGGTACCTGTGGGTTTAGTTGTGCAATTAGGTGACCGTCCTCGAATGTGTCATGTGAAACCATCAAGGAACACTCACACAACAGCTTAAACACGTAGACGGTGGTTTAATTAATTAAATACTTTGTCTAATCTGGACTTGAACTGATCTACAGAGTTGCTGTTGACTACATCAGCAGGAAGCGCGTTCCAAGTACCGCAGATGCTGTATGTAAAGAATTTACCACACAGATCACGGTTGTATCGCTTCAGTTCAAGTTTGTAGCCATGATTCCTGGTTGTGCCCTCACTGAGTTGGAAAATGTCCCTGTAGTCTACATTGTCAAAGCCACACAGTCTCCGAGTTTCCAAAGAGAACAGGTTGAGTTCTACCAACCGATCTTCATAGCTCCTATGTCTAAGAGAGGGTATAAGTTTGGTTGCCCTGGCTTGCACTCGTTCCAATCTCGCGATATCCTTTCGGTAAGAAGGACTCCAAAACTGGACTGCATACTCCAGGTGCGGTCAGACAAGAGAATTGTATAGATAAAGTACTATCTCCTTGTTCCGGTATCCAAACTGTCGTTTTATGTACCCTAACATCCTTTGGGCTTTCTTCTCCGCCTCGATGCACTGCTTTGAGAACTTGAGGTCGCTGGTGATAGTTACACCCAAGTCTTTCTCAGTATCAGTGCTTACGAGAGCATTGCCCTTAAGGGTATACTCTATTAGGGGGTTTCTGTGGCCTATATGCATAACTTTGCATTTGTTCACGTTAAATCGCATTTGCCACGTATCAGACCACTCCCCGATCTTCCTAAGATCTTCTTGTAAGTGGGTAGTATTTCCTTCTTTCGCGACATTCATACCAAGCTTAGTATCATCGGTGAATTTGGAAATCTTGGCAACCATGTCACCATCCATATCATTAACATAGATGATAAACAGTAGTGGTCCCAGAACGGAACCTTGGGGAACACCGCTAGTAACGGGCACCCACTCTGAAGCCTGTCCATTCACTACCACCCGCTGCCGTCTGTCACTTAGCCAGTCCTCTATCCAATTTGCAAACAAAATGGAAGAATTCCACCAGATTTGTGAGGCATGACCGGTGCTGCCGGAACCCATGCTGCGAACCCCTCAGTAGCGAATTTCATTCTAAGTGTGCCGTTATTTTGTCCACCATGATGCTCTCCATGAGTTTACAGACTATGGAGATTAAACTGATGGGTCTGTAGTTTGACGGTTGGCTAGCATCTCCCTTCATGAAGATAGGAGTCACCTCTGCCTCACGCCAGTCTCTAGGAATGCATCCAGTCTGGATTACCCTGTTGAAGACCATGCACAGGTGCCGTGATATTTCACTATGCACTTCTTTCAACACTCTAGGTAAGAACCTATCCAGACCGGGGGACTTGTTTGTCTTTAATTCAATTATTTTTCTCTCGATTTCTTCTCGGGTGAAGACCATTGACTCCAACTTCTCACTGGAGGAGTCCAAAGGTTCGGGAATGAGACCACTCTCCTCAGAGAACACTGAAGAGAAGTATTCATTTAAGAGGTTAGCATTTTCTGCATCAGAGTGCATCAATGCTCCATCCTCATTCACCAAGGGACCGATCCTGCGGCGGATTGGTTTACAGCCATTCACATAACTGAAAAACTCCTTGGGGTTCTCTTTGCAGAGTATAGCCACACGGACCTCCTCAGCACGCTTAGCCACCCTTATTTTGGATGACTTTACATTTCGATTATGTCTTCTATGACCGTCAAAGTCCTCAAATATCTTCGCTCGACGGTACGCTGTTCTCCTCTCCCTTAGTAGGTTACGGATTTCCCGATTAAACCACTTCAGTTGAATGAACTTCTGACCTGTTCCCTTCAGAGGAATAAAGCACGACTGAAGTTCCATGAAGGAAGACAAGAATGACCTCCACAGATCATCAGCAGTCTCTCCCTCCTCTAGTTCCATTTCAGCAATGCTTTCACGAAGACCTGCAAAGTTCGCTCTCCCCATGTCTAATTTTCTGTGCACTTTAGAGACTATAGCTTCCGCCTATTTCTTCGTTTACAGAGAGGTCTTGAATTATGTCATCCTTGGAGGTGAGGACCAAGTCGAGTATGTTAGCACCTCTTGTTGGCTCCCTTACCCATTGAGTGAGGAATTCATCATTTACAAACTCCAAGAGTGGTGTGTTCTCGGCAGAGGGCTCTCTGGTTTCCCAGTCAACATGTGTGTTGAAGTCCCCCATAAGGATGCACACCCTGCCGTCCACTAGTTCACCCAGCAACTGGTACAGGTCCCTGTCCATTTCACTGAGTTGTCCAGGGGGTCTATAAAGCAGCAGGGTTTTGTATTTTGCAGTGCCTATTTCTAGGTTAACTCCAAGGAGCTCGTGGTTCGATGTGTGTGTGTGTGTGTGTGTGTGTGAGAGAGAGAGAGAGAGAGAGAGAGAGAGAGAGAGAGAGAGAGAGAGAGAGAGAGAGAGAGAGAGAGAGAGAGAGAGAGAGGTGGGGAAGGGCTAAAGGGTCGGTTGGAGCTGCAGTATTTGGGAATTACCCTCCCTTCCCTCTCTCTTTATTATCATTATTATTATTATTAATTGCGCCGTAGCTTTAATGAACAGGCAGGCAACAATACATACAGGTAGGTGGGACCCATGAGAATTCAATTACTACAACCACACATACACACACACACACAAACACGCACACACACATCACGAAAACATAACAGAAAGAAGCACAAGCATACAGACAAATATTTACATTATAACTTAAATCCACCAAAACGAGGATGGTGTAAAAGAAGTTCCTCCAAAACCTGATGGTTCAGCAGGTGTCGACAAACCACATCAAGTGGCAGGCCCCGGGGCAGCAAGTGTCGGACAGTGGGGCAAGTCAGGCAATAGTGCTCTATGGGATAACGAGGTGCTCGACACAAGCGACACTGTGCCCTTACGGTACCAGTATGGCTCACTGGTGGAGCTTCGGCCTGGCATCACAGAGGTCCTGGGTTCGACTCCCCGAGTCCCCATGGATACATCCTCCAAGTTTTACGAGAGATCAATTTCTGAGTTACTACAGCCACGGTGGCCGGTAGCCAAGCCATAAACAAGCTCAGACTACATTGTGCCCCCGAACCATGAAGCCTCGACGACGGTAGGAATATTTGTGAAAACAGACAGACTCGTAATAGGTGATGGAGATGCTGTACAGGAAGGAGAGCGGCGGAGCGGACTCTAGTGAGGTAACATGTCAGGGAGAGAGGAGGTCCAACACCACGAGGAGGCAAATAGCAGGCTTCCTTTGCGAGTCTGTCAACTGTACCATTGTGACACAAACCTACATGGGATGGTACCCATAAAAAAATGACAGTCAAGTTACGATGACGCAATAAGGCCAAACACGATAAAATCTGCTGAATAACACTAGAGTGTGTAGGCTGAATACTAGAGAGGGAATGAAGGGCCTGTTTGGAGTCACAACAAATGGCAGCATTTACTCCACGTTGACAAACAAGACTAATAGCATCCAGAATAGCATAGAGTTCACACAATGTTGAGTTGGAGTGGTTACATAGATGACTGCCAACCTAGCCCCCTGGAGGTGATTCCATATCAGGTGGGAAAACGGCACAACCTGCTGTACCATCCATTTGCAATGAACCATCAGTGTAGAGGCAGTATGGATCTGTGATCGTGGACGTCACTTCCGATTTGGAAGTAGGTGTGAAACTCATTATATCTATATTAAAACTACGTAGCATAGAGGAAACAGACCTTATAACAGTACGTCCAGCAGGCAGTATATGAGGGACCAGGTAGTTTGGTCAAAGAAAAATTCTGACTAACTGAGAGTAATTGGGTGAAAGATGTGAAGCAAGTAACGTTTGAACAAATTATCTCAACAAATGGGGCTGAGAACACCCCCTTGAGGAGTACCAAGATGAAAACTGCACAAGGGACTGAGCGCACCACTGAAAAACACGGGAGGTCCTGTTACTGAGGTAACCCCAAATCAACCATAGTAGATTACCCTTTATATTAAAGTCAACCAGTTGATCCAAAATGACGTCTCTGTTAACAATAGTAGCAAGAGTACAGGTCGACTAGGCAGTGGTGTGTGCTCCGCTGGGGAAGGAAACCAAACAGCCATGGAGAAAGGCGATCCTGCAGTCTGTATATGAGACGATTAAGTAAGATTCTCTCCATAACCATACAAAAACAGGAAGTAAAGGAAATTGGCCTGAAATTCGGAGTGCCGGGCTTAGGGATGGGTATTATTGAGCTGCTGGTCCAGGCTCGTGGTACACAACCATCACGAAGACAAAGATTGTACAGTTGAAGTAGGGGGTTCCCAGGAACTTGTTGAAATAGGCGCAGCACAGCATAAGTAATACCATCATCACCAGGGGAAGAAGCTTTACCCCGGGAGAGAGCATGGCGCAACTCCTCCTCAGTTATCTCCTCTGCATCATCGTCATCATCTTGCAACAGAGCAGACATTAGACGTAGCCAAGGGATAGCAGCACGGGAAGCGAGTATGTATGTGGATGGGTAGACTAGCTGGGGTAGATTGTTCTGACCAAGTAGCGAAAAGTTGTTGGGCATAGTCGGCGGGAGTGTGATGACGAACAGTGGCCGGCGTATTTTTAACAACAATTAAGTGCCACATAGAAGCCACACTTGTTTGCTGGCTGATGTTGTCTGTAAACTGCTGCCAAGACTCAGTGTGAGCACACTCTTGCAGGGCAGGTAACGATGGAGCAGGTAAAGGGTTGGGTTGGCTTGAAATAATAGGCCATCACGTTCAGCCTCCTCCAATCCTTCCTGTATACGTGCATCTAGCGTCGAGGAGTGGGCAGTATGGCGATGCTGGAGGTGTGGCCGGGAGATGTATACTTTTTATTGTATAGCCTATAAAAGTAATTAATAGCAGATACAAGATCAGAGTACAACTGTTCAGCTGACGATATATCAAATGTAGGGAATACATGGGCCAGAAAAAAGATGAAAGTTGGACAAAATTTAGGGGGCACAGCAACACGCAAACGAGTGGCTGAAGCACTTGACCCAGCAGGGAGAGAATAATGAAACTGAAGAGCAATGTGATCAGAGAATAAGTCTGGCACAGAGGAGCACTGGACCCGAGATGCTATCAGGCCAGACGAAAGGATGTAATCCAGTGTACCTCCCCGGCAATGAGTGGCACCGCCAGTGTCCCAGCATGTCAAATGATACTTGCGGAAATATGAAAGGAAACGAACACCATTACGATTAATAGAGCCAGAACCATCACCCAAATCAGAATGCTGAGCATTAAAATCTCCTATATACACCATACCACGCACTGTTGGAGAAGGAAGAGCCTCAAGAGTGAGTCTAGCTGGGGCAGAACAGACATTACATAATTGAAGTACTCCATTCCCAGGTGAACCTCAAATAGCTGAAAGTTCATGTCAGGATCAATGGAGGTACGAGGAAGGCGATGTGGCAAGGATCTATGTATGTAAGTCAGGAGTCCATTCCTTACTAGATGAACATATCACACATAACCTGAGAGGGGAGGTGCTTGCCCAGCAGTGAGCAGCCGTCCTGGAAATGTTTCCTAGAGAAAAATAACACTGGGATCATGACGAAAAACATATGCCTCGAGTTGAGTGAGCTTAGCATAACTGGTGATCCCACATACATTCCAAGAGAGGATATCCAGCCGGCAATCTCTAGCGAACTTTGTATTTGAAGGTAGAAGTCCAGTGAGCAGGGACAGATGAGCAACCTGGGGAGGATGATGGACCAGGAGAAGGGACTGACTCGAAAAGCTTTTCAAGGCGAGATGCAACAGTATCCATCTTTTCGGTAAGGGTAGTGACAGTTGAGATAATGACCTGATGAGCATCGACCAAGTTGGAGAGTTTTGAGTCATTGGCAGCCTGAGCGGCAACCAGCCCATCAATCCTGGCTTCAAGGGCAGAGAAGCGGTTCTCGAGGGCCTTACATCGTGCCATGAGGGTTGCAACATACTTGCGGAGGGCCAGGTCCGGAGGCGAGGCAGGGCTGGTAGGAGGTGCAGTCTGGGGAGGTGGTGGTGGAGGAGGAGCAATGGTAGACGCACGAGCCTGGACCTGACGTCAAGTACTGTACATCCATGCGACACGCTAACCCCTGGCTGAAGGCATCGTGGACACTTCCATCGAGTCGTATCCTCTGGAGGTGAAGACTCAGAAGTGGAGGCAGCAGGACGTTATCGTTCACCCCTGACAGGACACGTCTTAGAATCATGATTGGTGGTACACCATGCACACTTTGGCCTGGCAGAACAGTACCGGGAGATATGCCCAACTCCCCAGCACTTGTAGCACCAAGGCTGGTCATTATGAAGTTTCTGCACCTCACACAATGGAAGACAGGGGAGGAAATCAAAGGAAATCTCATTTGGAAGTGGATCAGGTTGACTCAAGACAACAACAATTCGGCTAATGGGGGAACCATCTTGGAAAAAACGTTGGGCAGAGTACACACCAGGGTATTCCTTGGCAAGTTTCGGGTCAACATTAATCGGAAAACGGGTGAGGATGATGTCAAATGAACCGCTAGATACTTTATTAACTCAAATATTTATCTGTGAGGAAATAAATAATTGGATCATGTATCATTGCTTGAATGAGAAGCAAACCACCATTTGAAACCATAGCCAGTTATCTGCTGGCGATTAAGAGAACTATTAGATGAATGTTTGTTAGGGCGCTGTGGGCCAGCTATCACGGCAGAATCAGTCACCCAGCCCTACCGGTAACACTAACATTAGACACTGAGTAGCTACCGGCTTATCCTCTCAATGTTGTGTATGTCCTTAGTGTTTAAACATTTCTTGGGTTATTATTTAAGGAAACCTATACATTCTGAATGTGTTGTTACGAATTGATTCGTGAGCATAATGTAACGTACGTAAGTAATAGATTGTTATGATACATATATTAACAAAGGGGTAAAACCACGTGTTGGTAGATTCCACTCAGTCAGGAACACAGAGACAGAGGAGTGGTGAAATAGTGGGTGCGCCGCTAAGCCGGGTACCTGCTAATTCCCGACGTCACGAACCTCAGAAAAACTGCCACTTTTCACCAGATAAAATAATTGTTAACAACAAAGTTGGGGAATATCTCGGTAGGTGATCTCTTTCCCGCATGATTTCGGCCTCATAAAAATGTATAATTAGAGGTGAAAAACTTTTCTGATTGCTCTCATTTTTTTTTAACATAGGGCATTGTTCTTTCAGAAACATAGTGATTTTTTGTTTTAAGCCAAAGGTGCAGGTATGAACTAATATAAATGTTATTAGTTCTGCCAACCCCTGTACTATTTTATGCTTGTAATTGCTGTTTTACTGTATGTTGCACACCAATTCTTATCTATGATGTTAATATAATTACTGAATAATAACATCTTAAAGTGCAGACGTACGATGTATCAGTAATTATCGCGGGGAAGATTTTACAAAATACATATAAATCGGCCAACATTCCGTTCCCCAACTTCCATATTAAAACCGCTGGCGATCACACGCAACCCTTCAGTTAGTGACCCCGGGAATTAAGGAAGGGTCAAAGTGAGGTCAGGTCACAGGACAATCACTACCCACTCACTCCATCCCGTGTCTCAAGGCATTGATACAATTTTTTCATTAATATTTATGCTGATGGGCACCTATTAATTATTGAAATTGATTTTGATGTGGAAGGGAATCATTTGCAAACAGTTGCAAGTTGGGGAAAAGTGATTTGCATGTATAACTAGGTATGAGTGACAATGTGTAACCGTAGTCAGGACTAGGCCTAGACAGACGAACACGTGAAGAGGGAAATAAAGGACATGATGAGTCAGTGGGGCCAGGTAGATTGGAGGAGTCAGAAATTAATTAACCCTACCCACATTTGGGTTGATTTTGAATAGAGTCAGTTGGTATATCACACTCGAGGAAGCAACACCTCGTATCCAGCCCTCCTAGCCTTGCCTGGACTCCTATTGTCTCCACGTGTGGGAGAAGTTATAACGTAACGTCGAATTTGTCTAAGTACTGTTCACAAGGCTTATATTTAGTAACTCGCTATTCATTCGTTTGACGTTGAATTAGTGGAGGAGTCATCGAGGTGAGGAGAGGGCTGGTCAAGAAATTACGAGTGTGTGTGTACAGAGGACTGTAGTGAACGAGTGTGAAAAAAGACATTGAAATTGATTACCAACTGGGTTGCTTGATTCTCCATTGATATTAAAGTAACGTAACTATCGTCTGTCATCACGTGTGCGAGGGTGAAGTGCTAGCTTGTGATATATATAATAAAGTAACGTAATATTACTATCACCACGTGTCCGAGCGAGTGAGTGTTACCACGCGTATGAGTGAGCGTGTGGCCTAGCAGCACGTGTGGGAGAAGCGAGGACGGACGAGTAAGTACATAGCTAGATAGTTATTGAAGCGTGAACGGAAGCGTGTGTGTGATTATTGATTGAATTTGATTATTCATTGTTGGCCTGGAATTTTAATTAATAAATAAGAGAAAATTGCAATTGGTTGTTTTGTGTTCACCAGTGTTGCATGCTCTATAATCAATACATATATAGCAGGAAGAACCCCAGAAATAAATTTATTGTGTTTGAGGGACTGATACAGGGAATTAAGGGGAGAGTATACTTTTGATAGATTGGAGTGCCTTGATTCCTCCAAAGAATGCCAGGAAACAGACCCAGATGAAAAAAAATAATGGTATCCCGTTGCCTGGAATAGTTTGGAGGAATCATAATCTCCAAAAATGTCAAAACTATACCCTCCCCTTAACTCTGGTTTAACTCGCTGCAGCCAACCAACGAGATTATATATTAACCAATAAGGTAAGTCTTTGATAATTTAAATATAAAGCACAATATATATCCAGTCCACCTCCACATGTGTTAAAATTGTGTTAAACTTACTGAACTACTTAGATATGTCTAGAGGTGACAGAAATATTATTGAAGGACGTACTTGGTATTAAGAGGGGGTTGGTAGTAAATATTGGTTATGATAAATATTTCAACATATCTCAATTAAACGTGAGGCTTTTAGTATTAAATTGTGTTGGTCATTATTTGTTCAAGAAAGTGTGCTAATAATTATGTTAAATGTTTTTTTGTACCTACCATGGTTTAATTAGTATATTTTGTTCTTGCAGGTAAATTCAAAACAATCTCTCACCACGAAAGTGTTTATGTACTACAACCTTATGAAAATCAACTACAAATCGTAACAGATGTAGCTGGAGAAATTACGAGGCCTCTCGGGTGAGTCTTCAAGAATGAAAGCCAGAGACAAAAAATCACCAGCCTTGACTCTATATATGATGTCTTCATGCTTCCTAGAGAGGTTGGTAGAGGTTGAGGAGGAGGAAGGCTGCAACCTGAGCTCCGGAGTGACCGATGAAAGGGGTGGGTGTGTTGCGAGAAGGCAGCTCAGGCCAGTGATCCTAGATAAGAGACTCATCCGACATGGCCAAGTCAGTCTCCAGGCAGGAAGCCACATCCGAATCCGCACTTTCCATCTGCCCAGTCGAGGCATAAATGGGAAGCGGACAAATGAAGACACACAAACACACGAACATAGACTACAGGGGGAACGCCAGAAACACGTCTTCACTCCATGAAGGTTAGGGCGAGACTGTCTTCCCTCCCTCTGTGGCTGGGCACCATGTCGGAAGTTGTGACGTGTGTGTGTATGTGTGAGTAGCAGTTGACCTGGGCCATGGTAACAGGCTTGATGTAGCCTATGTCCAGTGTTGGAACATATAAAAAAAAATGCAGTAATAGTCTAGTGTTGGACCATAATCTGGTTTGGACTGAAGGTTTTCAGATTGCAATGTTTATAGTGTTTTTGAACGCATTAATTATTCAAGGCCATCTCATTTTAATGTTTTGGGAGATGTGACCTCCCCCCCTACCCAATCTCCATTAACACTTCATTTTTGCCATATTTGAACTAGATTCGTTGGAAAAACACTACAGTGCATTAAATAGAATTAGTATTCTGGGGTAAGAAAGACATTACTTACTCCCCAAACTGATGAGTCGAGTGTGGCTGGCGATTGGTTTGTTGTTGTTGTCTTGGATGTGAGTGAGTCCTGTTCTCTTCCCGTTCAAGCGTAGGTCAGCAGTTTTGGAGCATCATGTGATGTCTGAGTGACTGAGTGACTCATGTAAGAAAGTAGTATGTAAGTTATTATAAGTAACCACCTAGATGTAGGTTTAACTGGAACACTAGTCTGACCTCACCTGACCTATCCTAACCGAATCAGGATCATGTAAAATTACTATAACGAGCAAAATAAGATAATGGAGGGCGATCTTGGAACCAGTGTTGCCATTTAGCGCAATCCTGGAACAATTGTTGCCATGTGTGCTTGACGGAATTTCCTTAACTTCAACATCAGAATTTCCCTTTTCACCTCGATTATTCCCTGTTTACTCTTGAACATTGATGGTCTTTTAGGTATTACATCTTGTAGAAATTTCCCTGTTTACTCTTGAACGAGCTGTGTAAACTTCGAAATACCCTAAAACAGATAAATTCCCTGCACCTGGCAACACAGCTTGGAGCCAATGCTTACATTCTGCCCCCCATTATCTTATTTTGCTCGTTATCGTAATTTGCGGTGGTCCGATTCGGTTAGGTTAGGTCAGGTGAGTTCAGACTAATTCTATTTAATGTGCTGTAGTATTTTTCCGACGAATCTAGTTCAAATATAGCGAAAGTGAAATGTTTATGGATATTGGGGGGGGGGGGTTGTAGGGTTGGGAGGGGGGGTCATATCTCCAAAAACATTAAAATAAATAATAAATGTATTCAATAAACACTATAAAACATTGCAATCTGAAAACCTTCAGTCCAAACCAGATTATGGTCCAACACTAGGCTATTACCCAAAATGCTAGAATTCTGGGAATTCTGAAGATTGAGAACATAATTGAGCTTAAAATATAAATAATCTGGGACAGTACTAGTTATGTGTAAGCATGGGATCATGACAGGAAAAATCAGAGAGAGCAGTGCAGAATCAGACAAAAGTGAAACTGAAAATTAAATTAAAAATATATAACATCTCAGCCTTGCCAACTCTGATAAGACCTATTCATGGCATAGGGAGCACCAGTCTAGAATAGGTGCTGTGGAAATGAGCTACTTTGATGAAGCATGAGGCATGATGAGGTGGGATGGAGAGAACAATGGGAATGTGTATAAGACATGTGGTTTTGCTGCTGAGACAATTCAGTAATGACAGGGGTAAGCAGTTAATCAACATACACTTTGATGATGTAAACATGTGCAGTGTCATGAGCCAGCGAAGTACAAATCCATGAATCAAATCTATTAATCTATACACTCTGCTTTAGTTTGAAAATACCTAAACTTTTAAAAGTACTTAATTTTGATATATTTTGCTTAATTTGTGGAGAATTAATGCAATACCTTAATTAATCTACTTGCTTACTATAAGTATGAAGTGGTAACTGAGGTTTCGTATATTTATTAGCTCGGGAGTTAGGTATGTGAAACCAACTTCTTTATTATTTAAAATATTAAAATCTGCTGTTTCTATAAAACTGTTGTTGTAAACGCTACAGGGTTGACTTTATTTTATTATTGGAACCTTGTAAATTATTCACTATAGCCGAGTATAATCCTGTTGATTTTGTTGGAAATCAGTCAGTGGAAGAACTAAACTCTACTAATGTAAAGAAAGATGACCTGAAATACATTGCTAAACATTATGGTATCCCATTCACACACAACACCTCTAAACAGCAACTGAAGCTATTTTTTTTGACGCACCTAGGGGTCACAGATATTAACAACGAATTTAAAAACCAAACACTCTCATAAACTGCAAACCCTCAAATTAACCTTGAAATTGTAAAGATAAGGCTAGACTCTAGAGGCTTTGAAACTTAAATTACAGTTTGAATTTACAGAGCGTGAAATAACTAAACTTAAATATCAGCAGCAAGAGATACAGAGAGGATCGTGAACTAGAAAGACAACATGAACTTAAGATACTCCAACTTAAATTAGATTTCCTCAAGGAGAATGGTAAATTTGAAATATCTAAATTTATAAAATTAGTTCCAAATTTTACAGAAGATAAGCCAGATTTATTCTTTAGAGGATTTAAATCTGCTGCATTACATTTTAATTGGCCCAGGGAACACTGGACATTGTTCATAAAGCCGAAACTTATGGGTAAAGCAGTTGATGTTTGTGATGAAATACATGATACCACAGACTATGATAAAGTTAAAGAGGCAATTTTAGCTGCATATAATATTTCAACAGAAGGGTAGACAGGTTTTTTGGAACTTGACAAAGAAAAAATACTGAGAGCTTTCTAAAAGTGGCTAATATCTATTGCAATTAATACCTTTGATAAATTAAGTAACCTAATAGTGCTAGAAGAATTTAGGAGTCAGGTTGCAAATTCTGTCAAGGTGCAAATAACTGATAGGGAGGAGACTGACTTGATCAAAGCACCTGGTATTGCTGTCGTTTTCTCCCTCTTCCAAAGACCTGTACAGGGGCAAAAGAAATCGCCTCCAATTACTGTCAGGTCAAGTGCAGGTTCTATGTAAATAACTAAGCCGTTAGGATTTAGTCAGTCTGGAGCCAAGCCCCTTCTAATATTTTGTCAATTTTGCAGGAAGGAAGATCATATTATTAATGATTGTCCTGACACTAGGTGCAAGGTATCCCAGTCTACGGGTTCAACATTAACAAAACCCGTTGATTATACTAATGTCAAGGATCGTTCTTCCTTAGACCTCTTTCAACCATTCAGATTTCCCGGTTCAGTGTCGCTTGAATTTTTCCAGAATCAATACCCAGTGAAAATTGTTAGAGATACGGTGTCTGTACAGTCCCTAATCCAGAAGCCTGCTCTTCCCGTAATCCTTCTGGGTAATGACTTAACTGGCAGCTTGGTATGTGCTGTCACAAGAGCCCAAGGATGGAGTGTTGATAGACAGAATGATCCAAAGCCTCCACACGATGCAAATGCCACAGTCTGTGAAGCTCTCCATACCTCTCAGCATCACAAACTTTTATCAGAGCAGGAACTAGAATAGGCTCAGAAGGACGACCCCACCTTGAAGGAGTTACACCAGAAGGTAGTTCGTGAAGGACTGCATTTTGAACTCTCCCGGCTACTATTACCAGGGAATTTTTTTAATGAGTATTTACAGACCATCTAAACTCTCAGATGAGGATACTTGGGCTGAAACCTACCAGGTAGTACTACCCCAAAGTTTGAGACTAACTGTTATGGAGGTCGCTCATGATAGAGATTCGAAAAACCTATCTCAAACTGCTTAATTAATTTTATTGGTCACTATCAGTGATACCCGACATTGTCCGAGTAAAGATCCTATATGTGGTTTTGTCAATAAATTTCCTCTAATTATTTTTATGTGAACTTATTAGGAGGGTTAGAGGAGTCCATTATCCGGTGGAGTTGCTGGTCCCCCAGAGAAACCATGCCAGCTTTACAACCACAATAGTTGCCCTAAATGGAAGCCACAGAAAAGAATACTTTTAACAACTGAGACAACTTTAAAGTGATAACGAAAGGGCAAAAATGACCTTACCTAGTGTATGTGTCTGTGTGTGTATGGTAGGTATGTGTGTATGTATGTGTGTGTGTGTGTGTATGAGTATGTTTGTGTCTATGTGTATGTGTGTGTCTATGTGTGTGTGTGTCTGTATGTGTATGTGTATATGTGTGTGTGTACGGTGTGTGTGTATGTGTGTGTGTGTACCCTAGTGTGTGTTGTGTATGGTAGGGGGGGTAGGTGGTGTGGGAGTAGGGGGACAGGCTTGGGGGGGGGGGGGTTGGAGGGGTGAAGGAATATGCAGCAGGTTTTTTTTTTTTTAGGGGTGTGAGGGAATGAGGATAGGCTTGGGGGTTGCAGGAATAGGGGACAGGCTTGGGGGGGTTTAGAAGGGTTGCGGGAATATGGGGTAGGCTTAGGGGGTGTGGCGTAAGGGGACAGGCTTTTAAACCCCCCCCCCAGCCTTTCCAATATTCCCTAACCCCCCAACCCCAAGCCTGTCCCCTATTCCTGCACCCCCCAAACCCACCCCGTGTTTTGATTCCTCTTAAGAGAGAGAGAGAGTGTGTGTGTGTGTAGAAAGGAGAGAGAGAGAGTGAGTGTGTCTGTCCTACTGGCGCCTCGGTTAGAACCCCCCTAACCCCCCTATTGGTCATTAAAAAAAATGTAGGCTGAGGACACTAACATGATCAAATTCATGTAAAAAAATTTACTGTAGGTCAACGATGAGGCCGTACATAGCGACTAAACACACACACAGACAGAGTGTTTTATATATATATAGATGTATGAAAATAGATGTAACTACTTTTATGAATTAAAGTAACATTTGCCAAATAGTTGGGGAACCTAACCAATCAATTCCAACCAATCCTTTACAACGAGTTCAGGTCCCTTTAGAACTATTTCGCAAAATAATAATTGACATAGTTGGTCCTTTGCCTAAAAAAAAAAGGGGGATTTAAATTCATCCCTACAGTATTATGCCCTACTACTAGATATCCCGAAGCCTTCCCACTAAAGAATATAACTGCTAAGAATGTTGCTTCTAAATTAATCAGCATGTTTGCCGCTTTTGGCATTCCCCAGGAAGTAAAAAGTGATCAAGGCACAAACCTCACTAGTGATCTCTTACAACAGATGCTCCGGGAGCTTGTTATCCAGCATACCATGACCTCGGTTTACCATTCTCAGTCGCAGGGAGCCATTGAGAGAACCCATCAAACTCTCAAGGACATGCTGCGTAAATTCTGTCAGGAGGGGAACCAGGATTGGGGTGAGGGGTTGCTGTTTCTCCTATTTGCTATCAGAGAAGTTCCTCAGGAGTCACTAGGTATTTCCCTTTCGAACTTGTCTTTGGTAGGAAGGTTAGAGGACCTTTAAAAATCATTAAAGATAAATTGCTTAGTTCACAATTAAAGTACATTCAGTGTCAAATTACATAGATCAGCTTAAGGAAAATCTTGGAAAAAAAAAATATGAATTTTCTAGAGATAATTTAGATTGATTGATTGATTTTTTATGCAACTAGGCATCTAATTTAGAGGTAGCTCAACAACACATGAAGACAAAGTTCGACTACATAAGTAAAATTAGGGAAATCAACGAGGGTGAGAAAGTACTGGCCTGTTTCCCAATCCCAGGTTCCTCTCTTTCAGAAAAATACCACGGTCCTTATACTATCAAATGTAGACTCGGTAGCTGTAATTACATAATCAGTACACCTGACCAGCGTAAGAATACCCAGTTCATATTAATTTACAGAAGCCTTACATTGAAAGGTCTGCACCTGACCATGCGATGCTACCTTATAATGTTATTAATATTGAAATTGATACCTTGGAGACTTTAGATAATTTAGATAGAACTAATTGTTCAAACTCAGACATTTTACAAACATTACCAGCATTCATAGCTCATCTACCAGATTCACAGGGAAAAGAAGTCTCCAAAGTTATATTAAATTACCCAGAGGTTTTGTCTCGATACCCCTGGTAATTGTACTATTATGTCTCATGATATGATCCTGTTACCTGGTACAACATCTGTTCGTCAGCCATCTACAGAGTACCCCATCATAAACGTGACCAGACGAAGAAGGAAATAGACTATCTCCTCGGCAACGGATTGGCAGTCCCATGCAACTCACCTTGGGCCTCTCCTTGCTTACTAGTACCGAAAGAGGGGGGACAGCTACGTCTCTGTACGGACTACCGACGAGTCAACCTGGTTACTGTACCTGACGCTTACCCCCTTCCCTGAATAGATGTCCCCATTGATATGGTCGGTTTATCAGGGTTCATCACAAAGAATGATACCACCAAATTTTATTAACTGAACGTTGCTTACCCAGTGCCCACTACCAAGAAGGCGTTGATGAGTTTCTTGGGAATGGCAGGATTCTATAGGAGATACTGCCCAAACTTCTGCCAAGTAGTTTCTCCTCTTACTCGTCTCACTAGTGGTAAAGTTACTTTTGACTGGACGGATGATTGCCAACTCTCCTTCGACCAGTTGAAAACCTACTTATCCCATGGCCCAGTGTTGGTGGCACCTGACTTCAATCTTCCATTTATACTATAAACGGACGCCAGTGATGTTGTATGTGGAGCTGTGTTAATGCAGGAAAAGGGCGGAGTAATGCGTCCCATAGCTTACCATTCCATGAAGTTCAATAAACACCAACTAGCCTACAGTGTTGTCGAATAGGAACTACTCGCCATCATATCTGCCATCCGGAAGTTTGACTGTTACCTTCTTACTACAGGCATCTAATATAAAAAACACTCCGTCTGTCTGTCTGTCTGTTTAGCCGCTATGCACGCCGTTATCCTTTTACCTAGAGCAATAATTTTTACATATGTTTTATCACTAAAACCTGGAGAGTGTCTTCGCCCTATAAAAAAAATGTTTTTCAATGTTCAATGGGGGGGTTGAGGGGCTGGGCAGGAACCGTTGTTAACAGTCCTCTTCTCTCTCTCTCTCTCTCTCTCTCTCTCTCTCTCTCTCTCTCTCTCTCTCTCTCTCTCAAGCACAGGGGGGTCGGGGGGTGCGTGAATAGGATATAGATATAGAGATAGATAGATAGATATAGATAGTTAAACACATATAAAAAGATAGATAAAGATAAAGATAACTAGATAAAGATAGTGATAGATAGATAAAAATAAAGATAGACATATAAAGATAGATAGATAAAGATAAAGATAGATAGATAAAGATAGATAAAGACAAAGATAGATAGATAAAGTAAATAAAGATAAAGATAGATAAAGTAAATAAAGATAGATAGATAAAGATAAAGATAGATAGATAGATAAAGATAGATAGATAAAGATAAAGTTAGATAGACAAAGATAAAGATAAATAGATAGATAAAGATAGATAGATAAAGATAAATATAGATAGATAAATAGATAAAGATAAAAATAGATAGATAAAGATACATAAATAAAGATAGATAGATAAAGATAAAGATAGATAGATAAAGATAGATAGATAAAGATAAATAGAAAAAAATAAAGATAGATATATAAAGATTAAGACTGATAAAGATAAAGATAGATTGATAAATATAGATAGATAAAGATAAATATATAAAGATAGATAGATAGATATAGATAGATAGATAGATATAGATAGAATAGATTGATATAGATGTAGATATAGAAATAGATAGATAGATAGATAGATATAGATATATATAGATATAGATATAAATAGATAGATATAGATAGATAGATGTAGATAAATAGATATAGATAGATAGATAGATCCCCGGACAACGTCGGGTATCGCTGCTAGTCTATATTTATAAAACACTCTGTCTGTTTAGCTGCTATACACGGCCGCATCGTTTGACCTACAGTACAAAGCAATACACCATTTTGATCGGTGAATCCTGAGAATGGTCTTCGGCCTACTTTTGTCAACAAAAAAATCATTTTAGTTTTACCCACACCGGCGATTCGAACCTGGGATCCTTCGGTTAAGGCCAAATTAAGGCTCAGAGCCTTAACCACTTGACCACTTGTCAACAGCCAGAGAGGGCTTAAAATTAAGGTACTCTATACTCCCCTAACTTAATAAAGGGGTACCATGTGTACTTACAGTGTTATAACTTGAAAAATAATTATGCTCCCAAAACAAAAGTAGGCCGAGGACTCTTCCCAGACTTCACCGATCAAAATGGCGTATTACTTTTTACTCTAGGACAAACGATGCGGCCGTGTATGGTGGGTAAACTGACACACACGCACATATAGATTCTGCTGACAACTTTGCTTTCATCAATCCTATATAATACTATCAGATTAAAATAATAAATAATAATACTCTCCTTTGTTTTAAATTTCCACAATAGTAAAGCGAATCATTTTCTTATTATCCGGAATATGGTTCATCTAATATGAAAGTATGATTCAGTCCTGTAATTATGTTTCATTACTGTATAAAATAATACCAAATTACAAGTATTCTAAAGGTTAAAGTTGTAACTGACGTCATAGGAGTAAAAAAAAGGTATGGTTCAAAGTTGGGATATCCGTGTGAACAACCCTTAGCGAGATACTCTACATGTGAGACTCCTCGTCTGGATAGTAACTCACAGTCAAGTAAGGGTGATGCCGGGTTCATACGTTCAACTTTGGGTGCCTCACGAACTCCAGACTGCAGCTGTACATAGTGGAGATGGAGTATACGAACAAGGAGTGTACTGTACTGCGTTCTTAGCTGGTTTGGTAAAGTTGTTTCCTTATTTTATACATTTTATGTGTGCCATAGATAGGGATAACACTGACTGTGTTTTGGAAGGGAGAGAGTATTTCATTCTGTTCTTTTTATTATTATTGTTTACTCTTGGTTTATGTTATGTTGGGATTCAGGATATCATTGTTCAATGTGTAAATGTTGTTGAGGGAACTATTGTGGAATACACTATATAACTATTATTTTATACTGTTGAGGTATATTGATAGGTTAGGTTGGTCTCTCTCTCTCTCTCTCTCATACACAGAATGCACAGAACTTATTCCTTTGCTAACAATTATTTTATACTATTTAGGTAATGTAAGGTTAGTCAGGTCTCTCTCTCTCTCTCTCTCTCTCTCTCTCTCTCTCTCTCTCTCTCTTTCTCTCTCTCTCTCTCACACACACAGAAAGCACAGAACTTACTCCTTTGCTTAATTAACATTCGTGGAATTTCCGCCTTCCAATGGGTGTTCTCGTCTGAACGATGTGTATACTTTATCTAATATAGTTAACCTAAAATAACCAAACCTAACCTAACCTAACCTAAAACAACCTAACTTAACCTAACCTAACCTATCCTAAAATAACCAAACCTAACCTAAAATAACCAAACCTAACCTAACCTAACCTAAACTAACCAAACCTAACCTAAAATAACCAAACCTAACCTAACCTAACCTAACTTAATCCTAACCTAACCTAACTTATATAAACAGGAGTAAGTGGCATTTTCAGTAGTTCAATATTTTCTCGCCTCTGTCATATTATTTCCCTTCACAATAATACTCAGAAAGAAAAAGGCTCCTTTGCTGCTTCCCACTGTCCAAATTTGCTGCCAAATTATTCTGTTACTGTATATATTAACTAAATTTCAGTTATGTGTATATTAATAATAATAATAGGACGCTACAGCAGAGAAGGCAAGATGGAATGACACAACAGAATATGAGTGTGAGTAAAATTGAGAGGTCTAAAGTTAGTAACAGACCACCGATCAGATGGATAAACAACATGGAAGAAGACATGTGGGAGAAAAATGAGAATGAAAGAGGAAGGCTTGACTGAGCGAAGAGGTAGCTTGGAAAAAGTTGAACGAGATTTTTCTGCCTTAGCCATTCTTTAGCCTGGATAATGATAAAAAAAATTGATGGTCTTTCCTGTATATGTAGGGATAACTGTCAATGTTATATACTTAAAGTACGACTTCTTGCAATACAACATTATATTGTGGTAAAACTACTATTCGTTTCAGCGCCGGACAGACGCTATTTTTCGCAAATATCTCCTAAATGAATCGTTGTATAAGTATAATATTTCAACACACTACATTTAACATCCGGGCCTTGTTTATGGCTGATATACCATATTCCTATATGTGTTATGCGAGGAGTTTACTCGTGAAAAATATCACAAAGCTGGCCAGTCATATTGACGAATTTGAAGGAAAGTGTTGGGTAGGGAAGGAAGGAGTGGTGTGGGGGGTGTTCTGGGTGTTGGTGGAGGGGTTACACGAGTACCCCTCACTCGTCCGATTCTCTATAACGTCTTAGATATGATGACAGGATTAGGCTTAAAATCTCTCAGTAGACTCCTAACATATCACATATATTAATATGGTATGTCAGCCATAAATTAGGCCCAGGTGTCAAAGATAGTGTGCTGAAATTTTATATTGATACAACAATTTGTTTAGGAGATATTTGCAAAAAACAGCGTCTGACCAGCGCTGAAACGCATAGTACAGCTCCGGACATATCAATGGTCCTCACTAGAGACCCTATAGAAAGAGAGACTGGACAGCCGCCATCTTGGTGATCTCGGAGTTAATTTTGTCACTCTCTCTATTTACTACAGAGATGAGCGTCACGTTGCTAGATACCACCAGTCAGTTTTCAATTGTTTGCCAATTATTGATGACTTTTAAGTATTTTTAGCTCCGGCCTAAGCCGAGAGCTCTAGGTTTTATCCAAATTGTTGTCCTTGTTCTTCTTGGGGCGACCACATCTTAAAATGGATTCAACTCACTCACTCACTCACTCACTCTCTTCCTCCCATCCATTTTCTTTAACCGACATTGAATCATTTATTATTATTATTATCTTTTTTTTTCTTCTTGGGGTGACCACTTCTTAAAAGGGGTTCAACCAATATTTAAGAGGTTCAACCGAGAGGGGGTTCAACCGAGGGGTTCACCCTCAATAAAAAGGGTTCATTTTCAAAATTTCAATATAACCATATGAATACAAAAATCCAGATAAAACATAATTAATATTTTTGAGACCTTTACATATGGATATTTATTATTTCACTTGAATCACTAAGAGCCGGAGCTTTTGAATGGTTTTCCTTCATGTTCTTGTTAACTCTGTGTTTGCACTAGGTGATGTCGTTTTATGATATAAATATGTAGCAATATGGTATATAGCTCTAATCATTATGTACACTAATATCGAAGCACATAAAGATGGGTGAGTGAGTTTGCAGACGCCGTTAGACAGATGAATGTCGAGTGTTTACATATTTTAGAGTTCAGCGATTAAAAACTCTAAAAGTGGATACTGGTTACAATATTCATGTAGCATTGTCACATCTCATTCGTATGCTTAATTAAAAGTACCAATTATCATCATTGTATCCACTTTCATAATGAGTCACGTAATAGTGAACAATGTTATTTCTCCATACGAGGAAAAAATAGTTATATATACCAGTTTAAGTAGATTAGATTACTTTAACTTTTATATCATGGTGAGTTAAGCATCTCAGGACACGTAACCACGCTGATTATTATGACAATATACAGCTTAGGGTATCGATCGTACACTCGCAATTCAAAACTTGTATCTAGATGTTTTGTTTAATATTTGGAAATAATCATTGAGCTATTTTCAGCCATTATTTTTGCTTTAATTATCGTATATCAACATCGTATATATAAATGAATATAGCAATTAAAAATGTACATGAAAAAGTAAAAGAAAAGGTGGGAAAACAGGTTATCTGCAGTTATACCGCATTTCCAGCTACCCATTAGCTTAAATGACTTCCACATTATTTATGAAAATAATAGTTTTCCTTCAGGCTGTCTCCTCCTGTGTATATTAAAGTATGGGGAATAATTGTATTAATGGATGAGCTACAAGTAAAATGAATATATTAACCTGGCAGAGTCTATGATTTTCATTGGCAGACCAGTTCACTCTTCGGACCTTGTTTTCCCAAATATTTCTTCTCTCCGCATGTCTCAGGAACCGAAACAGACGCATATGAGATCCATTTTCGTTCTGACATTCAAATGCTGAACAACCAACCATATTTTCTACTAAAAAACATCAGTAAAACAACCACAACACACCATATTTAGCACCAGCTAACATACTGATTCGTCACCTTTGCCATTCGACGCTAGTGGCGGTTTTTAAGGAAACAGTCATATATAAAAATGTGTAAAGATTGTTATACTACAAAAATCTACATTTGTTCTCATAAAAATGCACCTTATTAACTAAAACATATCAGGCAATTAGTCAAATTCCTCAGTATGTAGCGAGATATTCTCTGTAACGAATCCGTAGGTGATCTGTCTCGACTATTTTGGTGGAAGAACCAAGATGGCGCCAGTGAAACCAACCAATCATCGAGCAGCAGAAAATGTTGGCTGTCCATTCTCTCTTTCTATAGGGTCTCTAGTCCACACCATATCCATCTGTGTCTTGGTTTGGGCCTCGTCGGATCTGGCAACACTTGCGGTGGAGGGAGGGGGGATGTTAGTGGGAGAGGAGGAGAGAAATGTTGGCGGGGCTATATAGGACGGTAACGAATGATCAGGTAGAAAAGACGGTGTGTCAGGAGGAATGAATGAAGCATACACTGTGATTGGTATCGAATCACCAATAGTTTAAAGCAGGGTTCTTCACACTTTTTCAGTCGTGACTCAGTTTTTACTATGACATCATTCTTGCGACCCATACAGAAAGGTCTGTTATAAATGACCAGAATTATCAACCTAAGAAAATACAAGGGCAGAGATTGAAATGCAATAATTATGATTAAAATGCATTTTAAACAGAATTATTTACAGAATTATAAACACTGCGGCCACTGCCTCATCTACCTCTCTCTCTCTCTCTCTCTCTCTCTCTCTCTCTCTCAACGGTAACCGCCTTGACGTGGTGGGGGGCTTGTGTGTCTCTGGGACCTGGCGAGCTATACTAGAGGGGGCTCCGGCCCCTGCTCTGCCCTGATTTCGGGGAGAAAGGGTTTCCCATGCTAGGAAGGTCGCTAGTGAGAGACCAGACTAAATAATTCCCATCTTTAAGTTCTTCAACTGTCTCTCTTTTCTTTTCATTTCCTTCCTGCTTGCTGTCACACCTCTCTATCACCTTTTTTCTGGCGTTATAGAACCTCGATGTTGCGGCGCCTAATATCCATCAATCAATCTCTCTCACTCTCTCTTTCTGAAGAAGGCTAATATTTGTGCAATGATTTTGTTTTATTGATAATTAAATATATGAATATTCGATTATAAAAATATGTTAGGTGGATTCATGTATGAACTTCATATTTATTTAATGTCATGAACATTCTTATTCTATTTTATTCATACCTTATTTTTTGTGAGTTTGTAGGAATTCGGGACCCGTAGTTTGAAGAACCTGGGTTTAGAGAAGTGCATACTGCATTAATGTAGGTGGATATAGGAGAGAATAAATGTGATGATTTGAGGTGAGGGTGAAAGGGAAGAGGGTAAGAAAAATTAAGGTGATTAGTTGAAAAGTAATAATAAACAAATATAATTAGAATATCTGTTATATTATATCCTTTAATGGGGTACCTCGGTTTGACCCTTTTCTCAGCTCCTGTTCATTTTAGAGTCAAAAGCTCTTTACCCTCGTAATCCTCGTTGGATATTACATATACCGACCAATTTTCATTAAAAAAAAGGAACAAATGATATTTTTCCCATTTTTTTTTTTTTTAATAATCTATTTTATAAAATCTATTCGTCAGAATGACACAATATTATATGTGGATTCTCTTATCAAATATATCTACCCTGTGAATGAAGTGAAATTTTAATATCACCGGTGTAAATGCGAAAATTCCTCGCCCGAAGTGAAGGAAAATATTTTTGCCTGACGTTTTGGGAAAATATTTGTAAAACAAAAAGATAATCGTTTCTGAACGAAATCCCGCTGACAGCATGTGCGTATAATACGTGTAAAATTATTCATTGACATAAACATAAAAAATATTCGTGGTTTTAGCGATAATATTGGAAAAAAAAATATATATATATATATATATATATATTTATTAAAATGTTTTAGTTAGTGCTACAAACTTGAAATACACCATTTTCTGCTGCTTTGACTAAGCGATAACTGAAAATGAAAAATTCTCTGCTTTAGGGTATACCATTAAACTTTGGCGATTTTTTTTTATGATGACGAAAATCGGGCTTGCGCCCTCCTAACCTCCTCCTAACGTAACCATGAAACAGACTTTATTTTAGCCAAAGAATGTTCCCATTTATAAAGGTGATATTGGATTTTCCTTCTTTGAAAGGGTAAATATATGTCACTAGACACCCTGTATAAAATATTATGCTCTTCTGATGAATATTTTTGTTGTTATTAGCATTGTTCATTTTTTTTTTTTAATATTTGGGAAAAATAGTATCTGTTGCTTGACTTCAATGAAAATAGGTCAGTATATGTAAAAAGCAATAAGGAATATGAGAGAAATGAGCTTTACCTCTTTTATAGATAGGATCTGGAAAAGTGCTTTGGGGGTGGAGAACCGAGGTACCCCCTTAATTAAAGGTAGTGTCTTTTGTTCATCATCGTATTGGGATAGACTACTGATTATATATTATCCTTAGGATATTGGACAGCTATCCCTGTATTCCTTTTATCCCTCGTGCTTGCCCCGTAGGGAGGTATTACTTGTAATGATGTGTGCAATACATTAAGAGTCTTAGCGCCTCTTCGGCCCCAGCCACTAGCTTATATTTCTTCAACTGTCCTTCCGTTCTTCCTATTTTCTTCTTGCTTGCTGTCACACCTCTCTATCACCTTTTCCTGGTGTTATTTGACCTCTCTGTTGCGCCACTTAATATCAATCTAATCCCTCGTGCTTGTAGTCCACCTTATTTATCACCTTCTCCCAAGCACATCTGTTTGTTTATTGTTTGTTTTTTCGGTAGAAGTCTGTTTAATTTTCTTACTTTTTTAATAATCATATTTGTCAACAAATTCATTAAGCTATTTACCAAGATTTGTTCTTCTAAATATGTATTTCCTTAAAAATAATCGATTTTAAACTTGAATGACGTTTTTAATAAACCTGGTCTAATTTTATGCATATGCTATAATTATATATTACAGTATCTCTCAAGTAACTGGCAACCTTACACATCCACCCTAATGTCTTATCCTTTTTCGCCTGCCATTTCCTCCTTTCTTAGCGTTTATCTTTTCTTTCTCATATTTTTAACCTTGTCATTCGTTTTTAAAAAGTTTTAATGACATAAGCATTTCTCCCTTATCACTTATAGTCCAATTATATGATTAAAAAAACTGCGCCAGTAAACGGTGATAGAGAGATGAGACAGAAAGCAGGAGGGAAATTAGAAAGAAAAGCAAAATAGTTGAAAAACTAAAAGCTAGTGGCTGGGACCGAAGGGGCGCCAAAACCCTTAGAGTATTGCCCACATTACTAATGCAGGCAATACCCTCCTACGGGGTCAATATGTAGAGAATTTAGAAAACAACTAGAGATTTATGGGGAAATATATATAAACTATTTCGAAAGAAAGTGTTGGCAGATACGCATTATAGACGGGATTATCACAGCCACAGTATTTCGCCTTCATAAAACTGAAGGACTATAGGTTTCATGCATTGCCATTTGCCAGTATGTTGCTAGTCAGAATGTTAACTTGTTAAACCCATTTGCAGAAAGAGAAATATATTATTTCTTTCTTTTTAAGTTACTTAATCTGTTTCGACATACATTACCTTACTTTCATCTATAGTCCAACCACTCTTAAAATGTAGTTTGGGTGAGGACGTGAGGGACCTGTCACCGCTTACAGGGTTGCCGCGAATTCTGAGCTCTGACTGACAGAAGGGTGACCTGACATACCTTCACCTCAAGTCTGCCTCAGGACAATCTTTTAATCCTGGTCCAACCCGACACCATACTCAAACGCCAACTGGTGACCACGTGTCTTGCTTTCTCGCCTCCCTCTTCGTCAATCATTCCTTTTTTCCTGTAATCTTTATTTCCACTTTCCTCCTCAGTATACTCTACTTTCTTCACTTTATGCATATGTTCTCGATTCTTCTTTTACTGAGGTTTGTTGCTGCGGCTGTTCTGCAAATAGCCTTGTTGACATCCTCCAACATTCCTCCATTCTCTTTCTCCTGTACAAAGTACTGGCTTACTCTGAAGACAATTTCCTTGGCTTGACTATGAAGGTGGGAACTTCTTTGCTGAGCTGCCATCCTGTCACAGTCAAGATAGAAAATGAAGAGTGGGAGCATGTTTTTTATTGCAGGGGAAATTACCTCTGCTTTGGCCTTATGCCCGTGCTGATGGGCCCAACAGGAGAGACAGTGGAAGCACTGACAGAAGTTTAAATATTCTCTTGCCCTGTTAATTACCTCCCAGGAGACACATGTACCGTGTTCCAGGTGTAGAGAGTGATGGGTATTGCCGCTCATGATAATTTTAACATTTATTTTTATTGAGGAACGAGTATATATATATCACTTCCATTCATAAAATATTATAAACACAATTGTTTCATTACATACCCAACTTAGAACTACGACGAATGTCAACTAAAAGTAGCAACATGTTCGTAGCACCACAGTGAAATGTGTATGCCACATTTCTATATTATTACATACAGGCTTTGTATTATAAAGTATATTTGTCATTGACATACTTAAGTATACTTAAGTATATATTATAAAATGGTTTTTATGTGTTCGGGTATTTTACATTACATCACACAAGCTACAAATCTCTAGTTTAAGAAACGTGGCGGAGCTGTAAACGGTGACAGTCCTGATGTCCTAACCCAAACCACATTTTAAGAGTGGTTGGACTATAGTTCCAGCATTACTGCACAGATCACCATATGACTCAATAAGGACCACAAGGACAGTAATAGTGATCAACGTGATGCTCATATATCTCTCTATAGGTTACTGAACACAATGTTTTATGCTCAACTTCAGAATTATGTTCTCAGTATCACAATGATAGGCAAAAATAATTAAGACAATAAAAAGAAATGAGCTATTGTTATACAACATATATTCGACTGCCTCGGTGCTACTGTCTCATATATATATATATATATATATTTTATTTTTTATTTTTTTTATATGATCCGACACTGGACATAGGCTTAATCAAGCCCGTTACCGTGGCCCAGGTCAACTGCTGTTCACACACACACACACTTCACGACTTCCGAACTGGTACCCAGCCACAGAAAGAGGGAAGTGAGGGTAATTCCCAAATACTGCAGCTGTTATGGTACCAGTGAGGGTGTTATGGTACCAGTGAGGGTGTTTTACGACGTTCGGTGGCCTTATAGTTAGTGCCTGAAACTCAAATCGGAAGAGTAAATATTCTCAGGCCCTCACCTGAGAGGATCGATCTCCCGACCTCTAGGGTATGAGTCCAGAACACTAACCACTCGGCCACCTCCCCTTGTAGCTATATAGCTATATATAAATTTATATAGTATTTATATATTTATACAGTATATAATTATTATATATAAATATATGTAATTGTATGCAATATATATATATATATATATATATATATATATATATATATATATATATATATATATATATATATATATATATATATATATATATATATATATATGGCAGACATTAATGGAACCCCTACGGCTGACAGACCAAGACAACTTAATATTGATATTCCCTCCCAGAATGCTCGTTACGTGAATATAAGTTGTGTAAATAGTGCTTAATCTCTCAAGGCTGTTAGCCCCTTTATCATCAAAAAGGTCCTTGATGGTCAAGTAGATGGCAGTCTTGACTATGTAAAGAAATTGCGAGATGGTAGTCTCCTGGTAAAAGTGCTGAACTCATCCCAGGTTAAGGATTTATTTAAGCTGACGCAGATTCACAACCTCAGAGTGAAAACCACCATTCCAGTTGAGCCAAATACCTGTAAGAGCGTCATTTTCCATAGGGATTTGGCAGCACTGGATGATGCAGACATTCTCGAGGGAATGAAGGACCAGGGTGTTGTGGAAGTTCAAAACATGACCAGGTTGAGAGAGAACAAGAGAGAGAAATTTGGCTTGTGTTTCATGACTTTTGCTGCTGCTCAGATACTGTTAACATTGGATACGAAATAGTTCACGTCAGACCATACATTCAGAAACCTATGCGTTGTTTCCGTTGCCAAAAATTCGGACACTCAGCATTGAGGTGCTTCACTAAAGATTCAGGATTATACACTTGTGGTAAATGTGCTGGAAGTCACGAGACTCATCTGTGTTCAGAGACAGTGTTCAAGTGTGCCAATTGTGGCGGTCCCCACCAGGCAGGTGCAGGTGACTGCAGAAGCCTTAAAGTGGAGACCGAAACAATGGCATACATGAGGGCTCATGATGTCAGTTATGGTGAGGCAACGAGGAAGGTGGAGGGGATAACCTAGGTTCCCACAGTATCCTATGCTGCAGCAATAACTGGCTCATCTGCTCCTGCTAACGATGATCTCTACAAACTTCTCCAGGCTAAAGAAAAGGAAAACGAAGTACTGACCGATAAAGTAAATAGTTTGGAACTTAAAGTAAATGAATTAACAAAGACAATTGCAGAACTTGTTGAATCAACCCATCAGAAGAAGCACCGCAAGGCTGATGATACCATAAAGGTTAAAAAAGCTCCTGTTCCCGCTCAGGTGACTCCCACGAAGCCTGCATCCGGGACTCGTCCAGCTCGTCGCGAGTCGAGCTGCTCGAGGACTGGCTCTGTGACTCGTGGAGAGGAACAGGGGATGGAGGCTACCACCTCCAAATCATCCCAAGGGAGGTCCCCAGGAAGTGCAGGGGAGGAGGAGAATCTTCTCTCCCAGCACAAGAAGGTTCGGCCAGACGAACAAGGCCCCTCAAAACCCTGTATACCACGATAATCTTCGCGCTCACCATAGTACAATGGAACTGTCGAAGTCTTAGAGCTAGATTAAAGGAACTCAAACTTTTGGCCTGTACTTACGCTGCCGATATTATTGCCCTTCAGGAAACTCATCTGGATGACCAAGTCGAAGACGAGGTTGTCCAGCTTCGAAACTACAATTTAATTAGGAGGGGGAGAGGGGGAGGTGGAGTAGCTATCTACATCCGCCATATCCGCCCTTTCACTGGGGTGCCCTGTAATTTCCCTCTGGAGTCTGTCGCTTGCAGAGTGAAATTAGGTGGTACCTACCTGACTGTCTGCTCTGTCTACTGTCCTCCTGATACAGTAACATATGATGATGTTTTTTATCTACAGGACAGTCTGCCCTGTAAAAAAATAATCTTAGCTGATTTTAATGCACATCATACGTTATGGGGTTCCCCGCAGGATGACAGAAAGGGGGAGCAGATGGCTAGGCTCATCAATGACTCCAGTTTGGTTCTTCTGAACGACGGTAGTCCGACGAGAGTTGATGATAATACTGGTAATTTTAGCGTCCTTTACCTATCTCTGGTCTCCCCATCAATTACCGGCTCTTGCCAGTGGCTACCTATTTATGACTCATTGGGAAGTGATCATATTCCTATTTTAATTAAATATAAAAGCGACACCATTAAAAAGCCTTCAGCACCTAAATTTAACGAAAAAAGTAGACTGGGTGTCTTTCACAAAGATTCTCAATATTAAAATTGTTGGAGAAACCATTGATGATAAAGTAAATAACATTAAAGATAGCATTCTCAAAGCCGCAATAGCAACAATTCCTAAGACTTCGGTAGATAGCGCAAAGCATAGAGTCCCATGGTGGATGCCAGATTGCCGCAACAATGTCTCGCTCCAACATTCCTGGAGTGAAGACTTGTTATTGGCGTTCTCTCTGTGTTGTTGTTTGTATTGTTTTTTGTGTTGTTTCTGTGTTGTTGTTTGGGTGTTGTTGTTTCTGTTGTGTTCAAGGTATTATTGGTCTATTCTATCTCGTCTTTTTTGTAGTTTTACTGTTTGTGATCTTGTTGTTTGTGGTTTGTTTGTTTGGTTGTGGTTCTGTGTGAGTATGTTCGTGTGTTTGTGCGTGTTCAGTTGTTCGCTTCCCATCTAGGCCTTACCTGGCCAGATGGAGAGTGCGGATTCGGATGTGGCCTCCTGTCTGGAGGCTGACTTGGCCATGTCGGAAGAGGATGAGTCTCTTATCGTGGATCACTGGCCTGAGGTGCCTTCTCGCAACACTCCTCCTCTCTCCTTGGTCACTACGCAGCTCAGGTTGCAGCCTTCCACCTCCTCAACCTCTACCAAGCGACCTGTTGATGCCTCGTCCGACTCCGATGGTGTGGATTGTTTGCCTCCAGCTGCCAAGACTGCGAAGAGTGCTTCAACTTCATGACATACCTTCTCTGCCTCAACCTGATGTTTCATCTTTGCATACCAACTCCTTGCCCTCATCCAACCTTCCTGCTTTTACCCCCCCCCCCCCCAAACGGGAATCGCCTTGACGAGGTGGGGGGGCTTGCGTGTCTCTATGACCTGGCGAGCTAGGCTAGAGGGGGCTTTGGCCCCTGCTCTGCCCCAATTTTGGGGAGAGAGGGTTTCCCATGCTAGTAAGGTCGCCAGTGAGAGACCAGACTAAATGGTTCCTATGCAATAGGCTGCCAGTACGGGCCAACAGTGCTGCCCTCCAGAGGGACTGCCTTCTAGGGGCAGTCCTATGTTGGATGGTTGGGTGTCTGGGCCGAGAGATGTTGGGGAAGGGGGTCTCAGCACCGTCGTGGGCAAACTTTCGAGCCATTGGGACTGCTTTTTAAAACGAGTGGCCCCGTGGGGGAAGAGTTTAATTTAATGATATATGGATAAAATAAAACCCAAATCTTTCTCTCGAACGGTGGTCGACCAGGCCCTCGAGACGCCAAAATCTGGTCGTGGTGATGTGCAGAGAGCTGCAAGTATGAGTAGACCCAGCAGGTCGAGTGTAGTGTCAGATAACCGTGTTAGTGGTTGTGACACATTGGTAATAATGAATGTACAGGCATCACTTTCGTATGGCGCTATCCACTCCATTTTTAAGTGTTTCGGAGTAGTCCTTCGTATCCGAATCACTTATGACTGTGATTGTAGGTCTAATCGGTGTTATATTACATTCAATACAAATGCTGCTGCCAAAGCAGCATTTGAGGCAAAATATTCTCTGACAGTGGGGGATACTCACTGTAAATTTCAGTTAATGCGGTCTGCCAATTTAGTAGGTAGTGATAATGACTACTGCCCTAACCTCCTTGATGACTCTACAGAGAATGTCCCAAAGGAACGTCAGGTTCCAACACCCTTTTGGTTTGTGGCGTATTACAGGGAGGGACGTGGTAACCTTATCCATGCTTCTCGTTATTTGGAGAAAGAAATTGGAGTACTACCAATGGGCCACATAAAGAAATATGGTAAGGGCGTTTTAATCAGAGCCAAAGATCTTACTCAGGCCATGATGCTCCTCAATCTCCCCTGTCCTACTGATAGCATGTTTGAATCTATCAAACCACACCGAACATTCAATTATAGCAAGGGGCGTATATATAATGAAGACCTATATGAATTCTCAGAAGAGGACATTCTTGCTATGTGCCCAGACAATGTCCAACGAATAACAAAGATGAAAGGCAGTAAAAATATGATCATCCTCACATTTTATGGTTCGCATATCCCAGATCGCATTAACATTAACCCCACCTCTTTTGAGGTGAAGCCTTTTGTTGAGCGTCCCTTACAGTGTTTCTGTTGTTATGAGTTTGGTCATGGGAGGAGGAACTGCAACAACTGTTCACGGTGTGGTAATTGTTCTGCTTCTGACGCACATCTTATTTCTGAATGTCGGTCAGAGAGTTACTGCTTTTACTGCAGAGATGCTCACCCCTTGCGGTCTCGCCAATGTAAGATGTACCTCCTTGAGCAGGATATTCTCCACTTGGCTAATACCCAATTCATTAGTATTGGTAGTGCCAGACGGCAACTCAACTTCAGGCGACAGAAGGATGGTGGTGTTAAGACATACGCCTCCTCCTTTCGCCCCAAATCCAGTTGCAGCACCCTCTCAACCCTCTCAAGAGGCAGCTACTTTATGCTCCAGTGAGAGCGTTTCTAAGGTTACACTACATAATACCTTCTGTGTTTTGGAAACCTTATCAGACACTCATTCTGGTGACCCTTCAACTGATGACAATTCTGCAACTTTAGCTAAAGGTTTCCATGTGGTAGAGGTTCACGCTGCCACACGCTCTCCAAAAAGGAAACTTAAGTCACCTAAACGGTCACAGAGACGTCTTCATGGTTCCTCTGAGGCACTTGACTCAATAGATGTTCCTCCTTATAAGGCAACCATCTCTGAGGACTCATCCATAGTTTCCTCTCAATGTCACCAGAAGCGTTCTCGTGGCTCTGATGAATCTCTTGATTCAACAGAAGTTCCTCCTCGCAAGTTTTCTTCAGGACCATCAGAGGAGCGTGAAGTTAATGTGGATGCCACTGATGTCGCGACTTCAAAAAATTCAGTTTCTTCTCCGCTAGAACAGCAGAGTGATTCTACCACCTGTATTATGGATGTTGATGTGTCTGCCTGTGTCAGTGATACCACTGCTGCACAGGACAATACCAATGTAAATGCTTCTAAGAATATCCCTGCTCATATACCTTCATCTTTATCAAACATATCAAATGCTTCAGGGACTCGTCAACGGGTCCCAATTACTACCCCAAGTACTACTCCTCGGGTTCGCTCTTCTAGTGGCCCAGGATTTGACAAAACGTATCGTTTGAGTAGACCCTCAGGTCGAGGTGGTAGTGGGAAGTACCTCCATGAGGCTTCCCAAAAATCAGGACCAAAGTAACACTTTTTAAGGTCCTTCAGTGGAATTGCCGTGGCTTGCGTGCTTCTTGGGAAGAACTTCGCATTCTTCTCTCTAGTTTCTCTCCTGCATGTGTTTCTCTTCAAGAGACAATGCTTGGGGACTACATTTCTGCCAGTCCTCCAGCATATTCTGCATTTTATTCAAATTAATTTGAAGGGCAGGGTCACCATGGTGGCTCTGCCATCCTAGTTCGTCGAGATATTCCATGCACGAGCCTGGAGCTTGACACACCGCTCCAGGCTGTTGCTGTTGAGGTTTTTATGGACCGCCCCTACACTGTGTGCAGTCTATACCTTCCTCTCAGTGTTACAGTAGAGAGGGGTGATCTCAACCATCTTGTACGGGACCTTCCCTCTCCCTTTATTTTATTGGGTGATTTTAATGGTGATAGTTCGATCAACCCCAGGGGTGTTTTATTAGCTTCTTTTATTGAGGATGAGGGATTAGGGGTTTTAAATACGGGAGATGTGACACATTTTAATAGCCCAACTGGGACTTTTACCGCCATTGACATTTTCCTTTGCTCACCCAGTGCTCTGTTAGATTTTACTTGAAGAATGTTGCCTGATTTATATGGTAGTGACCATTTTCCTATACTTTTAGAAGGTAACAAGTATGAACCTCAGTCTCGTCTTCCTAGGTGGAAATTAGAGAAGGCTGACTGGCAGTTTTTTAGAGAGCTAACTTCTTCGGTCTCTTCAGTAGCCGATATTGGTAGCTCTGATGAGGCAGTAACATATTTCACTGATGTACTCCACTCAGCCGCTCTCAACTCTATCCCTAAACTTCTGGCTACTTTCCCAAACGTCCTGACCCTTGGTGGTCACCAGTCTGCACCACTGCTGTGCTGGAGAAGCGCGCTGCTTTCTCTCACCTTCGTCACAATCGTGGGGACTCAACTCTTTTAGAGGACTTCCGACGGGCAAGGGCCCGGGCTAGACGAGTTTTAAAAGAGGCACGACGTGCATCTTGGAAGGCCTATGTGTCTTCAATTAATAGTAAAACTCCACTCACCCAAGTGTTCAAGAGAGTCCGTAAGATGACGGAGAAGTTTTCTCCTAGTTCTCCACCTGTAATTAAGGTCAATGGAATTCAGATTATGGATAGTTTGACAGTGGCCAATACCATGGCGGAGGCTTTTGCTAGAGTCTCCAGCCGTGACTCTCGACATCTGGCTGTGAGACATGAGTTAAGAGCCAAGGAGCGTACTGCCCTGAATTTCTCATGGAACGAGAATGAAAGTTATAACCCTATATTCACCCTGAGAGACCTGCATTCTGCTCTCTCTCTCTGTGGGGACACTTCTCCTGGGCCAGACAACATCCCATATGCAATGTTGTGACACTTGGGTGAGGAGGCAATCTCATTTCTCTTAGCTTTATATAACAGAATCTGGGTGGAGGGTGTCTTCCCTTCTGGGTGGAGGGTTGCTACCATCCTTCCTTTCCCCAAGCCAGGCAAAGACTCTAGTGTTGCCCTCAATTACCGACCAATTGCTTTAACCTCGTGTCTATGTAAGCTATTTGAATTGAATTGAATTGATTTATTGATGCAACTAGGCAACTGGCGGCGTAACAGCTAGGGTCATATACCGCCCAACACAAAATTTTATCCTCAACTAACAAAATCACAAACTCCCGAAAGGGACACGCATCATAACTAAAGTACTGTACACACAAACTATAAACACACACCATTACTAAAAGAACGCATCAACTTAACTAATATATAAAAAAGAATCAAGACTAAATAATATCAAACTATCTAAAAACCATAACTATAATAAAATCACAATTTATAGAGGAGGCCAGCCTCCTCCATATAGGAGAGAGTGTTCCCTCCCACACTACAAGCCTCCTCCCTGAGCACCCGGGAGAGACTGTAAGAACCGTCACCAACCCGTTCCTCAAACCTGGGACACTCAACAATAATATGCCTCACTGTCAAAGGGATCAGACAATCATCAGCTCGCTCATTACCATCGACACCCACATGGGCCGGGACCCAACAGAAAGTGACTTTGCGGCCACGATGAACCAGGAGGACAAGCCACTCAAGAATGGCCAACACCAGGGGATGGGGAGAGTTAGAATTGCACAAGGCCTGCAAGGCACTACAGGAATCACTATAAATAGTAAAAGAAGGCTGAGGGAGAGTAAAAATCACTTGGATAGCATACAAAATGGCCGAGAGCTCAGCAGTGAAAATCGACATGACAGAAGGAAGTCTACCACCACGGCAAAAGTCAGGAAAGACAACTCCAAAACCAACTCCAGCATCAGACTTTGACCCATCTGTGTACACAGGGAGGGACAGAGTGAAGGCATGTTCTAAAAACAGGGAACGAGCCACTGGAGGAGGAAGAGATTCTTTTTTGTCTGTAAAACAGGTGCAGGGAAAAACTTGTGGAAGAAGCCATGGAGCCACCCTGGGGACCCTCACAGGACGAATCTGGAAATCTTCAATTCCCATCTCCTCCATAGCCTTCCTGACCCGGAAGCCAAAGGGCCAAGGTGTACGAGAATGTGAAAGGTAATAATTAGACATGATATCAGATGACACCCCCAAGCAAGGAAGGGAGTCAGGAAGTCGATGTAATCGATGCCAACAACGAACCATTGAGGACTGGCGACGGAGATCTAGAGGTGGTTCGTTAGCGTCCACCAGGAGACTGGGGATTGGTGATGACCTGAACGCTCCATTTGCCAGACGTATCCCAGCATTATGAACAGGGTCTAAAACTCTGAGACGGACATCTGTGGCAGAGGAGTACACCTCACACCCATAATCAAGTTTTGACCTAATAAAAACATGGTATAGGCGAAGGAGGGTGGCCCGATCAGCCCCCCAGGTAGTATGGCTCAGAACCCTCAACAGATGAAGAGCCTTGAGGCAAGAGACCTTAAGTGTACGTAAGTGGGGAACCCAAGTCCAACGTTTGTCGAAAAGGAGACCCAAAAAGCGAGTCTCCTCGACACAGCGTATCCGATGACCATACATGAATAAGTCCGGATCAGGGTGGACACCTCGGATGCGGCAGAAGTGCATAGCAACCGTCTTGGCAGGAGAAAATTGAAACCCATGAGAACCAGTCCAACGTGACACTCTGTCAAGGGCAAGCTGCATGCGCCGCTCCGCCACTGACATATGGGAGGCTGCAAACCAGACTGCTAGGTCATCAACGTACATCGAGTTGGCTATACCGTCCGGAAGGGATGAGGCAATTGCATTAATTGCTACTGCATACAATGCGACACTGAGGACACTTTCCTGAGGGACGCCCTCCTCCTGTGCAACAGATGCTGAGAGAGCTGTACCAACCCTTACAGAAAAACTCATCTCAACTGTCACTACCCTTACTGAAAAGATGGATACTGTTGCATCTCGCCTAGAAAAGCTCTTCGAGTCAGTCCCTTCCCCTGGTCCATCATCCTCTCCAGGTCGCCCATCTGCCCCCACTCACCGGACTTCTACCTCCAAATACAAAGTTCACTAGTGAGTGCCGGCTGGATGTCATCTCCTGGAATGTATGTGGTATCACCAGTTATGCTAACCTCATTCAACTCAAAGCATATGTTTTTCGTCATCATCCCAGTGTTATTTTTCTTCAGGAAGCATTTCCAGGATGGCCACTCGCTGCTGGGCAAGCTCCTCCCCTCTCAGGTTATGTGCCATATGTTCATCTAGTAAGGAATGGTCTCCTGACTTACATACATAGATCCTTGCCACATCGCCTTCGAAATACCTACTCTGATCCTGACATGACCTTTCAGCTATTTGAGGTTCTACCTGGGAATGGAGTACTCCAATTATGTAATATCTATTCTGCCCCAGCTAGACTCACTCTTGAGGCTCTTCCTTCTCCTACAGTGCTCGGCATTCTGATTTGGGTGATGGTTCTGGCTCTATTAATCGTAATGGTGTTTTCTGGCTCTATTAATCGTAATGGTGTTCGTCTCCTTTCATATTTCCTCAAGCATCATCTTACACGCTGGGACACTGGTGGTGCCACTCATTGCCGGGGAGGTACACTGTAATATATCCTCTCGTCTAACCTGATAGCATCTCGGGTCCAGTGCTCCTCAATGCCAGAATTATTCTCTGATCACATCGCTCTTCGGTTTCATTATTCTCTCCCTGCTGGGTCAAGTGCTTCAGCTACTCGCTTGCGTATTGCTGTGCCCCCTAAATTTTGCCCAAATTACATCGTATTTATGGCCTATGTATTACTTACATTTGATATATCTTCAGCTGAACAGTTGTACTCTGATCTTGTATCTGCTACTCATGAATTTTATAAGATATATGTCACCCGGCCACACCTCCAACATCGCAATACTGCCCACTCCTGGACGCTTAACCCATACGAACCGCAATTAATATTACGGTACTAGCCCCTCGACCGCAAAAACAGGGTGATTTTTAAAGTTTCGATTTTGTAAAAAATATTATTACACATTTGTAGAGCTTTATTTTACACACCAGAATATGCAAACAAAAGTCTTCTACCTCCACTGGTTAGAGTACAGTAGCATATCAAAGTCGGAAAATAATATGACAGTTACCCCCCCAAATAACATACGAATGCATACGCATGTGTTACACATGTTTATAATGCGTAGATACATGAGTATGTGTACCTCGATGTGTGCTTGCATGTTTGTGTATGTAAAACGAGTATATAAATGCACTGAAATAGACAAAAAAGGCAACATACAAGTCATTTTTGCATACAACTGTGCATACCTGTGATACGCTAACGCATGCATGCACAATGTATGGGAGTGTTTGAAAGTGTGTTATACTAATGTCCAATGGCTAATAAGAGCTATGGGAGGCAGAGAGAGGCTAGGGGAGGCATGGAGAGAGAGTGTATGACAGCACACGAGTGATTTCATTGGCTGCAGATAACACAATGTGGGTGTGGATGTACTTTGGCCACACCCACCTAAACCATAGGGGGAAGGGGGGAAGTCAGCCAATCACGATCAATTACAATAGTCCAAGGTTACAGTTTCCCTTTGGCACTACTGCTGTTTCTATATGTAGCCCATGCAGTTATTTATGGGCTGTTCATTTAAACGGACCATCGGCTTCAAGGCCTAAAATCGTATCGTCCGTTTAAACGGACAATAGGACTTTAGGGGTTAATGCACGTATACAGGAGGCAAAGGAGGAGGCTGAACGTGATGGCCTATTATTTCAAGTCAACCCAACTACTGACATGCTCCATCGTTACCAGATGTCTAGGGATGCTTTAGATGCCCTGCAAGAGTGTGCTCACACAGATTCTTGGCAGCGGTTCACGGACAGTATTAACCAGCAAACAAGTCTGACTTTTATGTGGCACTTAATTCGTCGGGGTGTTAAAAAGACGCCGGCCACTGCTCCTCATCACACACCCGCCGACTATGCCAAACAACTTGTCGATGCCTTTTCAGAACAATCTAGCCAGTCTACCCATCCACATACAAGATGTACTCACTTCCCGTGCTGCTATTCATGGGCTACGACTAATGTCTGCTCTGTTGCATGATGATGACGATGATGCAGAGCAAATATCTGAGGAGGAGTTGCGCCGTGCTCTCTCCCGGGGTAAAGCTTCTTCCCCTGGTGATGATGGTATTACTTATGCTGTGCTGCGCCTACTTCAACAAGTTCCTGGGAATCCCCTACTTCAACTGAACAACAAGATAAATAGAAAAAAAAATCAAGTAAAATCACCAACATCTTTTCAATAACATCAATTATGACGAACCTAGAGACATTGATAACGCCCTCGCCAGGCAGTTCTCTATGCTAGCAATTCTGAAAATTACCATCTAGCTTTCCTGCCTATCAAGGAAGCATCAGAGCTGCAGCATATTAACTTTGCCACAGGAGATGAATTGGATTACAACAGTGATGTTACAATGCAAGAGCTTGTTCAAGCCCTAGGAGCCTGTAGTGGGACATCCCCAGGACCCGATGAGATTCGGTATGAGATGATAAAGCATCTTGATCATGATTCCATGTTCAAGATGTTGCAGGTGTTTAATGAGATTTGGAGGGGTCATGCCTTTCCAAATTCATGGCACTTTGCACATGTCATTCCCATACTGAAAGGAGGGGGGGACCCCAGATCGACTTCATCGTATCGCCCTATTGCGCTCACAAGTTGCTTATGCAAGGTCATGGAACGAATTGTTAATCATATTTGCATTTTTTAAATTCCAGGACTTTTCTGGTTGACGAGCAGTGTGGCTTCCGTAAAGGTTGCCAGACGCTCGATCGACCAGTAAGCCTGGAATCTCACATTCAAGAGGCAATTTTTTTTTAAATTGCAGTATTTTTAGACATTGAAAAAGCCTACGACATGACCTGGCAACATGGCCTCCTCAGGTAATTACATGCGATGGGATTACGTGGTAACCTGCCTTTTTTTGTCAAGAATTTCATGTCTGACAGAACTTTCTCTGTCAAGCTTTTTTCGGATACAGTCACATTCTCGGACATATTTGTCCAGGCAAACGGGGTCCCCCAGGGAAGTGTTCTGTCTCCGACCTTATTTCTATGTATGATCAATGACATTCTACCAGTTCCTCCTCGAAATCTTAAATACTCATTGTACGCTGAAGACTGTGCAATATGGCACTCCAGCCGTAGTGCAGAATTTTCGGCTACTCAGATTCAATTGGCACTGGACTTGATTCACAATTGGGGCCTCCAGTGGGGCTTTAAGTTTTCAATTAGAAAAAGTGTAGGGGTTATTTTCACTCATAGGATGAACCCAGACGTCCGGCTGACTATGGGTGGAAACCCCCTACCTATTCAAAATTCAACTAGATTTCTTGGACTGATTTTTGACAGTCGACTGACATGGACTTGACATGTCAGTCAGTTGAAAACTAAATGTTTAAAAGCACTCAATTTACTGAAGTGCATTTCTGATACCAAATGGGGAGCAGATAGGAAGTCATTGTTAATGCTATATAAAACCCTGATCAGATCTAGAGTAGATTATGGGTCAATAGTGTATGGTTCGGCATCTGAGTCTGTGTTGAAAGGTTTGGATGTTGTGCAGAATGCTTGTTTGTGTGTGTGTCTTGGAGCCCTACGTTGCACTCGAATCGAGCGTCTAGAGGTGGAGTCACAAGTGCCTCCCCTCCGTCTAAGACGAGACCAACTAATGTTAACATACTTCACTAAGAAAGCCAGGGTGCCGAGTCATTCTCCCGGTAACGACTTGCTTCGGCAACTGCACCCGGGGGGCCATGGCGTTTGGCCCCTGGCAGAGGGACCGAGTCATCCGTCCGGGAACCCCTGCGCCCCAGGGGGCACTGGCGTTAGGCCAAGGGACACCAGGCCCGATGTTTGTATTCCCGGGGAGCCGAGTCATCCTTCCAGTGGTGTCTTAGTGAGGCATTTGCAACCCGGGGGCCATGGCGATAGGCCCCCGGAAGGGCCAAGTTATCCGCCTGGGCGTTGCACGGCCCCGTTCAAATGTCACACATTTAAAGGGGTGTAGGAATAGGGGGACAGGCTTGTTTTTTTTTGGGGGGGGGGAGTTGCAGGAGTAGGGGGACAAGCTTTGGAGGGTTAGGAGGGTGCAGGAATAGGGGGACAGGCTTTCTACCTCCCCCAAGCCTGTCCCCATATTCCCGCACCCCCCCCCCCCCAAGCCTGTCCCCTACTCCCCCCCCCCTTAATTAAATGTCTCAATTACCGCTAAACTAAGAAAAAAAAGATCACATCAATAGAGTATTTTCTTTTCCTAACCCTGTATATATATATATATATATATATATATATATATATATATATATATATATATATATATATATATATATATATATATATATATATATATATATATATATATATATATATATATATGAGACAGTAGCACCGAGGCAGTTGAATATTTGTCGTATAATAACAGATAATTTCTTTATATTGTTTTCATTATTTTTACCTATAATTGTGATACTGAGAACATAATTCTGAATTTAAGTATAAAACACTGTGTTCAGTAACCTATAGAGAGATATATGAGCATCACTTTGATCACCATTACTGTCCTTGTGGTCCTCATTGTGTCATATGGTGATCGGTGCAGTAATTCTGGAACTAGATAAAAGTAAAGTAATGTATTATAGAAACAGATTTTAATAAACAAATATATATAAGTAACTTAAAAAGAAAGATATAATATATTTCTCTTTTCTGCAAATGGGTTTAACAAGTTAACATTCTGACTAGCAACAGACTGGCAGATGGCAATGCATGAGACCTATAGTCCTTCAGTTTTATGAAGGCGAAATACTGTGGTTGGGATAATTTCCGTCTATAATGCGTATCTGCCAACACTTTCTTTCTAAATAAGCTATATATCTATCCCCATAAATCTTTAGTTGTTTTCTAAATTCTCTACATATTGACCCCGTAGGAGGGTATTGCCTGCATTAGTAATGTGGGCAATACTCTAAGGGTTTTGGCGCCCCTTCAGTCCCAGCCACTAGCTTTTAGTTCTTCAACTATTTTGCTTTTCTTTCTAATTTCCCTCCTGCTTACTGTCTCATCTCTCTATCACCGTTTACTGGTGCAGTTTTTCGAATCATATAATTGGACTATAAGTGATAAGGGAGAAATGCTTATGTCATTAAAACTTTTTAAAAACGAATGACAAGGATAAAAATATGAGAAAGAAAAGATAAACGGTAAGAAAGGAGGGAAGGGCAGGCGAAAGAGGATAAGACATTAGGGTGGATGTGTAAGGTTGCCAGTTATTTGAGAGATACTGTAATATATAATTATAGCATATGCATAAAATTAGACCAAGTTTATTGAAAACGCCATTCAAGTTTAACATCGATTATTTTTAAGGAAATGCATATTTAGAAGAAAAAATCCTAGTAAATAGCTTAATGAATTTGTTGACAAATATGATTAAATAGTTAGAAAATTAAACCGTCTTCTACGAAAAAACAAACAAAAAACAAGCAGCTGTGCTTGAGAGAAGGTGATAAATAGGCGGGAATACTAGCACGAGGTATTTGATCGATATTAGGTGGTGCAACAGCGAGGTCAAATAGCACCAGGAAAAGGTGATAGAGAAGTATCACAGCAAGCAAGAAGGAAATAGGAAGAACGGAAAGACTGTTACACAAATGTAAGCTAGTGGCAGGGGCCGAAGGAGCACCAAATTCCTTAAAGTATTGCCAATATCCTTACAGGCAATACCCCCCTACGGGGCAAGCAAGAGGGATAAGAGAAATACAGGGATAGCTGTCTAATATGCAAAGGATAATATATAATCAATAGTCTATCCCACTACGATGGTAAACAAAAGACACTCACTGCCTTTATTTAAAGGATATAATGTAACAGATATTTACTTGGCGAATTTTCGCCAAGTATGTTGCTCAGTGGTCTTGTGTGTCTGTGTGTTTGTTTAGCAATGTCTGTAGAGTTCGCGGTCTACAGGTCGCAATTCTTGTCAGTCACGACTGAAAAAGTTTAAAGAACCCTGCTTTAAACTATTGATGATTCGATACCATTCACAGTGTATGCTTCATTCATTCCTCCTGACACACCGTCTTCTCTACCTGATCATTCGTTACCCTCCCATATAGCCCCGTTCACATTTCTCTTCTCTCCCACGAACATCCCCCCTCCCTCCCCCTGCAACTATTGCCAGATCAGACGAGGCCCAAACCAAGTCACATATGGATGGGGTGTGGACCATTGATCTGTCCAGAGCTGTACTGTATAATACACCTAGTAGCAATCTTGACTCATTAAGTCAAATGAAAATAATGAAGCTTAATAATGAACCACAGATTGCCGAACAGTTCACATAAAATCCATGGCACAACTTTCCATACAGCAATGCAATTGACCTCTATAATTCTATATTTTGATGGTCCTTGGAGATCGGTGTTCGTGGCAGCGTAGAGATGTAGGAATTTTTTGCCCAGGATTATGACACTCTGACCTGATTTTATCTCATGATTCACCTCTGCAAATGTTGATACGGAGCTGAACTTCTGAGACAAACCCTGGAATTAAATGAATTTTTGCATCAGATTAATATTTTATCATGTACATTTTGTTTGGGTGCAAACATAATGCTAATACATCACATGGTATCATTGACTGTGCCATACAATATAGCATAATTCCAATGATTGGGGAATACATAAGCTTTACGTAACTAAAGAATCGTCACACCAAATCATATATACTGTAATTCACTATGTGTTAAAAAATATCGTTAAAACTTTCTTATGTATTACCAAATAAAGAGGTATTGCCCTGTGACACACAGCCGACTCAATGGCCCAGTGCAAAATGTCTCAAGGTTGTCGTGCATTGAATGCATTCGGCTTCAACGCCTCCCACCTGGTGCAGAATCCCTGCTTACAATAGTTTCACAATTGCCTCACTAACGGCTGTGATATTCTGAAAAACAAAAGAGCTCCAGATGACCTGGCTACGAATCTTGAACTTTACAAGTTAGCGGAAATTTCTTCACCACGATCGTGACACAAACGTGACACGACTGTGTACGGGAGTTGAGCTGCGTTTTGGTACTGCTGCACGACCACTACGACTGTGTATACGGTTGGGAAATGGGGTAGTAGTTGTTGGTGGTGGTATAACTTTGTGTAAGGTGTGTATGTGTGTATGTGTCTAGCCCTAACAGAGGGTGTGCATATGTGTGTATATAATAAATACTTGTGTATATATATATATATATATATATATATATATATATATATATGTGTGTGTGTGTGTGTGTGTGTGTGTGTGTGTGTGTGTCACAACCATCGACATTCTCTATTCCAACATCCCCGTGTACCAGTCCTGTAAGGCTTTAACTCGTTCAGGCTCTGGTAACTTACTTGTATTTGATTCTTGGACTTGTAGTATTATTGTTGTTGTTATTTGGTAACGTAGCAGATGTGGGTATTTAAGGATTAATGACTTCGCAGTTTCTAAGTTCAGTCTTAATTTATTTACACTTATCTCTATATACACACACAGGGAATGATACTGATGTGCTTCTGTCTGATATAGTAGTGTGTCTCTCTTGGCGAGACAATTATGTAATAGCCCTAGGGAGACAATCTTAGATACCCTATATGTAAGTGTACATCCTCAGCTTTTACATGTTTTCAACTCAATAGTTGACAGAAAGGTCTAGACTATAGTGTAACCATTACCTTTTTCCCTACCCAGAAAAAGGGAGGTCTAGTATTTTAGCTCCTCCTAGCTGTTTAGCTCCACCCTCTTCTTCTCTTCCCTTCTCTCTCTCTCTTCTCCCTCTCTTCTCCCTTATTCTATGAAAGGTGAAGGAGACAGAGGTACACTTGGCTAATGGTAATCCTGGAAGATTGTGACCCAGAAAATAGTCCAAACCCTTTCCTTTTACCTGCCCAGGTGTTCTGATGACCTGGGTAGGTCAGATGCGAAAACAAGATATGGGAGATATGTGTGTGCGTGTGTGTGTGTGTGTGTGTGGAGAGGTCAGGTAGTCCTATCTGATTATGACCCTTTCCTAATGGCTTTCGACCATTGACCCTTTTATGGGTATACCCGAACACACACCTCATGCTACTATATCCCAGTCCTAGCGATTATTGTAATCACTTAATTCCAGGCGGTAAAATTTCTAGCTTATTTAGGAGCCAGCTGGACGGATTTCCCGCAAGTACCAATTTAGCATTGAGAAATGGCGGTCCCATCGCCCACCATTCTTGAGATGGAGCAGTCAGCCTCTAAAAGGCCAACTGCATCATGTCTCAACTTCGACTGTTTTACAACTGCCTCACGACACTCACAAACCTCCTGCCCTATGATACAACTGAGTGACAGTTGGCTAGTAACTGCGACTTTTTAACACATCTAAACATTCGTCTGGTGTGACGAGTCTTGAGGAACCCTATCGACTACATCCAACCCGACTGACAATCTGTTGCAAACTGCATCAAGACTGCGTGTTCTATTTCGTTTACCCCTTGAGTTGGCTGTGTGTGACAGGGGAGTTATAGACAGTAATAACTCCATTCCGCTTAACCTCACTGCCTCAATTCATGGCCACATTTTAAATTAATCTATCTTATCCCTTCGAATCAGGAGACAAGTTCCTTATTTATACACATTTTGTTAATGAAACATATTGTGAAAATTAGCAGAAGTATCTTTTCCAGAATATGAGGCAAATCCAACACTTGGTTGCTTTGTTTTGTTTTATTCCAAATATAACAATGTAACACGGTCAGTGAAACACATAGTAGGATTCATATCATGAAGCGTTTATAATGTAACGGACAAGGTCAAACTATTTTTTTTTATTAATTGCGCTGTAGCGTCAATCAAAGGGCAGGCAACAATACAAATGGGTAGGTGGAACCCATGAGAATCCAATACTACAACCACACATACACAGGCACACACACACCTACGCACACACATCACGAAAACATAACAGAATGGGGCACCTACTAAATTCAACCAAAACGAGGATGGCGCCCCAGAAGTTCCTCCAAAAACTGATGATTCAGCAGGTGTCTACAAACCACATCAAGTGGCAGGCAAGGGTCGGACAGTGGGGCAGGCCAAGTAATAGTGCTCTATAGTGTTAGCACGAGGTGCTCGACACAAGCGACACTCAGTGAAGGGAGGCTCACCCTGTATCAAACGAGCAGAGACTACATTGTGCCTCCAAACCATGAGGCATCGACGACGATTGGAATATTTGTGTTGGCAGACAGACTCGTAATGGGAGATGAAGATGCTGAAGGGCCTCTCTGCATCCCTACGTCGCCGTACAGGGAGGAGAGCAAAATAGCAGACTCTAGAAAGGTAACATGTCAGAGAGAGAGGACGTCCAACACCACGAGGAGGCAGATGGCAGGCTTCCTTTGCAAGTATGTCAACTGTATCATTGTGACGTATCATGGGATAGAACTGATAAAAATCTGAAAGTCTAGTTAAGATGACGCAATAAGGCCAAAAATGATCAAATCTGCTGAATAACAGTAGTGTGTGTGGGCTTAACACTAGAGAGGGAATGAAGGTTTGGAGTCACAAGAAATGGCAGGATTCACTTCTTGTTGGCCAACCCAGCTTCCTGGAGGTGACTCCATGTCAGGTGAGAAAACGGCACAACCTGCTGTACCATCCACTTGCAATGAGCCATCAGTGTAGAGGCAATATGGATCTGTGATTGAGGACATCACTGTTTCTATGTGTTCCAGAGCCAACTGCCGCTGTAGAGAAAGTAGTTCCAACTTGGAAGTAGGTGTAAAGCTCACAGCAGGTGTTGGTAGCATCCACGGAGGGGGCCCTGGGGGAACGTCTGCAACCATTATATCTATATTACAACTACGGACCATAGAGGAAACAGATCTTATAAGAATACGTCCACCAGGCAGTATGGGAGGGACCGGGTAGTTTGGTCTAAGAGAAGTCCTGATTAACTGAGAGTAATGGGGTAAAAGATGAGGGATATGGAGGCACTTGACAGTGAAGCAAATAACATTAGAATGAACATTCGCTCGTAGTGTGAGGACTTGGCGACCTAATGCTCAAATCGCGAGTTTTAGGAATATGGCCATCGCTCAAGTACCACCAGAAGCAGAAATGACAATGGCATCACGATGGTCGAGTGGTTATCCATGAGCGCTTAGACCTCCCCTTTCCCCACTCACCATTACCGGCGTTGGTTTGAACCCTGCTCAGGTTTTATTTCTATTCATTTTATAATTTTGACCTTGATTATTTAGTTTTGACCTTGACAAAACATACGTGACCTAGAAATGTTGATGCCTACCTGTGGTGAAAATTTCAGCAAAAATCGGATAAGAATTGCGACCTGTAGACCGCGAACACACAACCACACAAGACCACTGAGCAACATACTTAACGAAAATTCGCCAAGTAATAAATTCTCTCCACTAATGGGGGAAGACGCAATTCACGCTGCATGTTCACTATCCTGGTCGACATTGGACAGCTGAGAGATATCCTCATTGCTCTATTCTGAAAAGTTTCTAAAGTTTCAAGAGTAGCCCTGCAAGTTGAATTACAGCAGGGGAGAGATAATCAACAACTGAACGGATAAAAGCAATATTGATGGTCCTTGCTACTAAGATGGAGATGCCCGAGGAGTTGTTAGAGAGCCATTGAAGTGGTATAAGTCATCGCTGGAGACGACCCAATAAGTCCTGGATATTGGGATGGTCTTGAAGTCTGGCAGGGACAGTCGACCAAATATTGCGCCAAGGCAGCGGTACTGGGAACACATGGGAATGACAATCCCTCCAATGGTGAACACTGGCCGAGCTTGAGGAAGGTGGGAGGTGAATATTCTACTCTTATCTGGTGAGACAATAATACCACAGTGAGAGGAGGCAACAGAGAAGGAGTCAAGAAACTTCTGGAGATCCCTTGGTGAGGTAGAATGAACATAGATATCATCAGCATAGCACGTAATTGTAGTTCTAGGAATATCAGGGAGAGAAATGAGCAGCCGATGCATTAGAATATTAAATAACAATGGGCTGAGAACACCCCCTTGCGACGTACCAAAATAAAAACTGCACAAAGGACTGAGTGCACCAATGAAAAACACACGGGAGGTCCTGTTACTGAGGTAGCCCCGAATCCATCGTAGTAGATTACCCTTTATATTAAAGTCAACCAGTTGATTCAAAATGACGTCTCTATTAGCAACATCGAAGGCAATTTGAAGGTCAATGAAGGCCACCACACTGTCCCTGGAAACGCGAGAGTACAGGTCGAATAGGCAGTGGTGTGTGTTCCACTGGGGACGAAAATCAAACAGCCATGGAGAAAGATGATCCTGCAGTCTGTACATGAGACGATTAAGTATGATTCTCTCCAAAACCTTATAAAAACAAGAAGTAAGGGAAATAGGCCTGAACTTCACAGTGCCGGGCTTAGTGATGAGTATAATTGTGCTGCTGGTCCAGACTTGCGGTACACAACCATCACGAAGACAAATGTTGTACAGTTGAAGTAGGTGGTTCCCAGGAACTTGTTGAAGTAGGTGCAGCACAGCATAAGTAATACCATCATCACCAGGAGAAGAAGCCTTACCCCGGGAGAGAGCACGGCGCAACTCCTCCTTACTTATCTGATCTGCATCATCATCATCATCATGCAATAGAGCAGACATTAGATGTAGCCGATGGATAGCAGCATGGGAAGCGAGTACATCTTGTATGTGGATGGGTTGACGGGCTGAGCTAGATTGTTCTGATCTGGCATCGACAAGTTGTTGGGCATAGTCGGCAGGAGTGTGATGACGAAAAGTGAACAGCGTCTTTTTAATAACCTGATGAATGAGGTGCCAAATTGAAGTCACACTTGTTTGCTGGTTGATGCTGTCTGTCAACCATTGCCAAGACTCAGTGTGAGCACACTCTTGCAGGGCAGGTAACGATGGAGCAAGTCAAGGGTTGGGCTGGCTTGAAATAATAGGCCATCACGTTTAGCCTCCTCCTTTGCCTCCTGTATACGTGCAACAAGCATCAGGTCAAATGAGAGGATGTAATCCATAGTATCTCCCCGGCAATGAGTGGCACCACCAGTGTCCCAGCGTGTCAGATGATGCTTGCGGAGACATGAAAGGAGACGAACACCATTACGATTAATAGAGCCAGAAAACACCATTACGATTAATAGAGCCAGAACCATCACCCAAATCAGAATGCCGAGCATTAAAATCTCCTATATACACCATACCACGCACTGTTGGAAGAGGAAGAGCCTCAAGAGTGAGTCTAGCTGGGGCAGAATAGACATTACATTATCGGATTACTCCATTCCCAGGTGAACCTCAAATAACTGAAAGGTCATGTCAGGATCAGAGTAGGTATTTCGAAGGCGATGTGGCAAGGATCTATGTATGTAAGTCAGGAGACCATTCCTTACTAGATAAACATATGACACATAACCTGAGAGGGGAGGAGCTTGCCCAGCAGCGAGTGACCATCCTGGAAATGCTTCCTGAAGAAAAATAACACTGGGATGATGACGAAAAACATATGCCTTGAGTTGAATGAGGTTAGCATAACTGGTGATACCACATACATTCCAGGAGATGACATCCAGCCGGCACTCACTAGTGAACTTTGTATTTGGAGGTAGAAGTCCGGTGAGTGGGGGCAGATGGGCGACCTGGAGAGGATGATGGACCAGGGGAAGGGACTGACTCGAAGAGCTTTTCAAGGCGAGATGCAACAGTATCCATCTTTTCGGTAAGGGTAGTGACAGTCGAGATGATGGCCTGCTGAGCCTCGACCAAGGTGGAGAGTTTGGAGTCATTGGCAGCCTGAGCAGAGAAGCGGTTCTCAAGGGCCGTACATCGAGCCATGAGGGTTGCAACAGACTTGCGGAGAGCCAGGTCCGGAGGTGAGGCATGGCTGGTAGGAGGAGCAGTCTGGGGAGGTGGTGGTGGAGTAGGAGCAATAGAAGAGCCACGAGCCTGGACCTGACGTCGAGTACATCCATGCCACACATTAACCCCTGGCTGAAGGCATCGTGGACACTTCCATTGAGACGTATCCTCAGGAAGTGAAGACTCAGAGGTTAAGGCAGCTGTACGTGATCGTTCACCCCTGACAGGACACGTCTTGGAATCATGTTCGTCGGCACACCATGCACACTTCGGCCTGGCAGAACAGTACCAGGAGATATGCCCAACTCCCCAGCACCTGTAGCTCTAAGGCTGGTCATTATGAAGTTTCTTCACTTCACACGATGGAGGACAGAGGAGGAAATAAAAGGAAATCACATTTAAAGGTGGATCAGGTTGACTCAAGACAACAACAATTCGGCTAATGGGGGAACTATCTTGGATAAAATGACGAGCAGAGTACACACCAGGGTATTCCTTGTCAAGTTTCGGATCAACATGAATCGGAAAACGGGTGAGGATGTAGCTAAAGAACTTACAAAGCCTCTCAGGTGAGTCTTCAAGAATGAGAGCCAGAGACAAAAAATCACCAGCCTTGACTCTATCAATGATATCTTGATGCTTCCTAGAGATGTAGACAAACCGGGAGGTAACAGCAGCCATCTTGACTTCAGCCAGTTCACGCTGCAGCTGGAATGTCCTGTTGACATCAGACAACTGTAAAGGTCTGATTTTTACCCCTTCCTTTTAATTGATGTGAAAACAAAACCACGGCCATTTACGAAAAAAAAAAAAAATGACACACCAGTGTATGATACTCTACCCTTTCACTGAATTAACCCGGTCTGGAAAAAACCCTGAGCAACTGGAATTGCCTTGCGAATGCCATAAAAAAAAATCATACAAAGGCAAGTCCAGTTCCTCGTCAGTATACGCTGCCACCACCAAACCACAGGTTGAACAGAGGAAGAAAGTTCACACACTGGATAGGTAACGTAGCCTTAACCACAAGGCACGTGCATAAGCAACCCAGAATTACTTTAACGGGGGTTCGACCAGTGTCTTAAATTAAAACTATATCTAGGTAGGAACACAGTCTATTATATCGGTGACAGAATACTCAACGAATTATAAACTAGTTTATTTTATGCACACGATAAAATGTCACAACAAAACCATATTATACATATATATACTTTCCCCTATCCCCAATCCTAAACCCGCTGTCACTAGAACTGGGACAATCCCGAGTTACGCTAGTGGCATATATAAACAAACAAAGAAACAAAAATAGTAATAAATTCACTCAAAATACTCCTACTTTTAAATATAGAAAAATATACATATATATCTCCTATTGTCGAAACAAATATTATACTTTTAGAATTGAGTTAGTTTTACTTATTGCCAGCAATCTCTAAATGTTTACACTTGTACACTCGTACACCGGTGAACTATGGTTATCCAAGGGATTGTGCTCTTATGGCTTTCACCACGGGAGACGAAGAGAGACTCTATTAATAACATTATCAAATGAATTTAAATACTCTACCTAATTATTAACACTTGTAGTCAAGGTGAAGTATTATACCAGTAAGAGTTACTTTTCACCACGGGAGACGAAGAGAGACTGATTGTGAGCAATTGCTTCACTTCCTTCTCACTTCGTCCCGGCAGTTCTATGGCATGTACTCGGGACAAACTAGTCCCCTAGAACCTATATTTTGACAATTCCACAAATTTCTTCCTCCCAGGTGTATTCCATAGTTACATTTTATGATCAACTAATATCCTTATTATTCTAATACATTATCTTTATCCTCAGTTAATTATAATACAATTTTACCAATATACAGTACACATATTTGTTCTGCCAACAGAAAATTGCTCGTCCTCTCTTTGGGACTACTTTAGTTGCCTGCCTATCTTAATCAATTTTCTAAGTAAGTTACCATTAAAAATGCTGGTATCACAGGAGAGTTAGGTTCGTAATTATCACAATTATAAAAGCAGGTCATTCCCTGTTCTTAATTCTTTACATGTATTTTTCCTATTCCCAACATTATACCTAAGTCATTATTTCTCTATCTCTAACTAACAATATTATTTACATCTTATTACCGGCATATATATCCTAAATAACATTATTCATAAAATAGGGGTGTTACACAACCAACGCAGTTTAGTGTCCGTAGATGGGTTCCCAGGGAAGGATAGCTTGACATAGGCATTTCTCGGGGCAAAAGCAGGAAGGTTGGACGAGGGCAAGGAGTTGGTATACAAAGGAGAATCACCAGGTTGAAGCAGAGAAGGTACGTCATGCACAGCTGAAGCACCCTTCGCAGTCTTGGCAGCCGGAGGCAAACAGTCCACACCATCGGAATCCTGCGAGGAGTCTGACGAGGCATCAACGGGTCGCTTGGTAGAGGTTGAGGAGGTGGAAGGCTGCAACCTGAGCTGCGGAGTGACCGAGGAGAGTGGGGAGGGTTGCTAGAAGGCAGCTCAGGCCAGTGATCCTCGACAATAGACTCATCCTTTTTCGACATGGCCAAGTCAGCCTTCATGCAGGAAGCCACAACCAAATCCGCACGTTCTATCAGGCCAGGCAAGGCCGAAATGGGAAGCAAACAACTGAACACAAACAAACACACGAACATACACACACAGATCCACAACAAAACAAACACACCACAAAAAAACGAGATAGAATAGACAAACAACACTTAGAACACCATAGAAACAAGAGCACAGAAACAACACAAAAAGCAGCACAAACAACAACACAGGCAGAGCGCCAGAAACAACGTTTTCACTCCAGGAAGGTTGGGGCGAGACTCACAAGGTCAAACTTTATGTAGTGTACTGCCACAATCAAATAACCACCACCACTTTCCTTTCATCGTACAAATAAGTCAGCATCATATCAAAATATAATCATACAAAATCTTACGTCAACCCAATCACTTCAATTATTATTATGAGGTGCTGCAAAATCATACACGTGTTGTTCTTTATTACCAAAATATTTACTGGGATGGAAAGAAAGTGTCGGTGGATATTTGATTGTGGCTGTACCTGGATGTACAGCTCCGGACTGATCAATGGTCCACACTTCTTCCACCCTTGCCTTGGTGTGGGCCTCAACGGATATGGTATCACTGACAGGTGGAGGGGGGAGGGGAGAAATGTGGGTGGAGTTATATAGGGGGGGTAATGTGGGAGTCTTTACCATGTAGTGTTACCAATGTTGAGTCATCCAGAAATTTGAATCCCGAACCACTTGTGATCATGGATGTGAACCACTCACTTGAAGGTGGTAGGAGAGGAGGGGTTGGGTTGGGGAGAGGGGGGTAAAGCTTCACCAGTGATCGAGATGGAGAGAATTATTGGATCAAGTAGCTAAATGTTTTCTTCTGTAATCTAAATCCAACTCTGATGCTGCATTCCATGGGATATTCTTTATTATTTGAAATGAATCCAGATTTTACCTAATATAATTAACACGACACCATATTTTGATGACTAATATATCAAGCGATGCACCACCTACCCAGTGTTAAGTTACATTTCAAGTAAATCCTTTATTTTTATCCTGTATCATTCATGACATTTTCTAAGAAACGTTTATTGTGTAACTGGTTACCAAAGGATAATAGTTATAGTGTAAGATGTTAATTAACCAATTACTACTCCATCTGTTCTTCCTCACCCCGTCCTCCCTTATTCAATTCACTGTTTCCTCTCCCTCCATCCCACCATTTCTTTACTCTCCATCTTACCACCACCACTACCATCATTCTGTGTGTTGCTGCATAATCTGTTAATGCGCAAACACGACCAGAATAGAAATAATAGTGATATCTGGTATGCAAATACAATCCGTTATATATGACGAATATATTTATTACCTTTATTTATTTATCTGAGGTCAACATCTAGGCCAGCCATTCAGACGCCCAGTGTTAGTGAACCAATCACAACATTTAGAAGATATTGTGTCACAACTATTGTTATTACTAATTAAAATAGGGAAAAATTGAAATCAGACATTTATTGGTTATTGTTTACATGACTTTGTCAGTTTAGGTGAAACCTCCAAAAGTCCTCGTCACGAAGCATTCAAACCCATAATCCAACTGGGTCTGTAGGCACCACACTGTAATTATAATAACCACAATTATAATAACTGTTAACTTATTATAACCTGAAGTTTATACTTCAACCTCACGTTTGCTAATATTAAGCATGTGTAATGTTTGTTTTGTTTTCTTCTTATCATTATAAGCACCGATATATGTATTGCTTTAGACCCTTAGCCATGATAATATACAGTATATACACTATTTATATACACTTCTATGAAGATATTAAGGCTTGAAATACTGTAGATTACATATTTCATTTTATTACTCATCAATTTATTGCTAGTATCGTGTTCAACCACCCTCCTTCTCAATGACAGCTTGCAGTTGCTCGGGCATTGAGGCACCATGCCTCCTCACTGTATAATATATATGGTTTTCCCCGAAAAATCTCCCACTGTGTTCTGGTGTGACGTAGCAAATCTGCTGTGGTTCTCTGTCGTTCTGGCTCCCACGTGTTAACGATAGAACCTCATAGATTTTCTATATGGTTCATATCGCAGTCTTAAATAGACAAATCTATCACCTGCAAATAATCATGAGTAGTAAACCATTTTTGAACTTTCCTCGCCATATGGATAGGGCATCGGTCGTGTATAGGACAGATAAGGGTGAGTAGTTGAAAAGAAATTAAAAACATTTAGAAAATGTGCTTCATTATATTGCATTTGATCGATCTATTAAACAAAGACCCTGTCTGTTGTTCACCCCCGTAGAGAGATACTGATTATAATTATTATCCTTTGGATATTAAGCAACAAATAACGGAGCCGAGACAATTAGTTTTCTGTCTTCAGCTTTAACTGTATTCTTTTCACCCCTCATGCTGGTAGTCCCCCTCTTTATCACCTTTTCTCGCCGTAAAATAAACTTAATACCTATATCTTTCAAGTAACTGGCAACCTCACACAACCTCCTCTCCTCTCTGTGGGTGATAAGGGAAAAAGGCCTATGTCATTAAACTTTGAAAGAACGAATGAGAGGGTTAAAAATATGAGAAAGAAAAAATAAAGAATATTACAGAAGGCAAGGAAGGATGAGAGAGAGAGAGAGAGAGAGAGAGAGAGAGAGAGAGAGAGAGAGAGAGAGAGAGAGAGAGAGAGAGAGAAGACAGGGGAGAGGAGGTTGTGTGAGGTTGTCTGTTACTTGAAAGATATAGGTATTAAGTTTATTTTACGGCGAGAAAAGGTGATAAAGAGGGGGACTACCAGCATGAGGGGTGAAAAGAATACAGTTAAAGCTGAAGACAGAAAATTAATTGTCTCGGCTCCGTTATTTGTTGCTTAATATCCAAAGGATAATAATTATAATCAGTATCTCTCTACGGGGGTGAACAACAGACAGTGTCTTTGTTTAATAGATCGATCAAATGCAATATAATGAAGCACATATTCTAAATGTTTTTAATTTCTTTTCAACTACTCACCCTTATCTGTCCTATACACGACCGATGCCCTATCCATATGGCGAGGAAAGTTCAAGAATGGTTTACTGCTCATGATTATTTGCAGGTGATAGATTTGTCTATTTAAGACTGCGATATGAACCCTATAGAAAATGTATGAGGTTCTATCGTTAACACGTGGGAGCCAGAACGACAGAGAACCACAGCAGATTTGTTACGTCACACCAGAACACAGTGGGAGATTTTTCGGGGAAAACCATATATATTATACAGTGAGGAGGCATGGTGCCTCAATGCCCGAGCAACTGCAGGCTGTCATTGAGAAGGAGGGTGGTTGAACACGATACTAGCAATAAATTGATGAGTAATAAAATGAAATATGTAATCTACAGTATTTCAAGCCTTAATATCTTCATAGAAGTGTATATAAATAGTGTATATACTGTATATTATCATGGCTAAGGGTCTAAAGCAATACATATATCGGTGCTTATAATGATAAGAAGAAAACAAAACAAACATTACACATGCTTAATATTAGCAAACGTGAGGTTGAAGTATAAACTTCAGGTTATAATAAGTTAACAGTTATTATAATTGTGGTTATTATAATTACAGTGTGGTGCCTACAGACCCAGTTGGATTATGGGTTTGAATGCTTCCTGACTAGGACTTGTGGAGCTTTCACCTAAACTGACAAAGTCATGTAAACAATAACCAATAAATGTCTGATTTCAATTTTTCCCTATTTTAATTAGTAATAACAATAGTTGTGACACAATATCTTCTAAATGTTGTGATTGGTTCACTAACACTGGGCGTCTGAATGGCTGGCCTAGATGTTGACCTCAGATAAATAAATAAAGGTAATAAATATATTCGTCATATATAACGGATTGTATTTGCATACCAGATATCACTATTATTTCTATTCTGGTCGTGTTTGCGCATTAACAGATTATGCAGCAACACACAGAATGATGGTAGTGGTGGTAAGATGGAGAGTAAAGGAATGGTGGGATGGAGGGAGAGGAAACAGTGAATTGAATAAGGGAGGACGGGGTGAGGAAGAACAGATGGAGTAGTAATTGGTTAATTAACATCTTACACTATAACTATTATCCTTTGGTAACCAGTTACACAATAAACGTTTCTTAGAAAATGTCATGAATGATACAGGATAAAAATAAAGGATTTACTTGAAATGTAACTTAACACTGGGTAGGTGGTGCATCGCTTGATATATTAGTCATCAAAATATGGTGTCGTGTTAATTATATTAGGTAAAATCTGGATTCATTTCAAATAATAAAGAATATCCCATGGAATGCAGCATCAGAGTTGGATTTAGATTACAGAAGAAAACATTTAGCTATTTGATCCAATAATTCTCTCCATCTCGATCACTGGTGAAGCTTTACCCCCCTCTCCCCAACCCAACCCCTCCTCTCCTACCACCTTCAAGTGAGTGGTTCACATCCATGATCACAAGTGGTTCGGGATTCAAATTTCTGGATGACTCAACATTGGTAACACTACATGGTAAAGACTCCCACATTACCCCCCCTATATAACTCCACCCACATTTCTCCCCTCCCCCCTCCACCTGTCAGTGATACCATATCCGTTGAGGCCCACACCAAGGCAAGGGTGGAAGAAGTGTGGACCATTGATCAGTCCGGAGCTGTACAGTCGGCGGCAAAAATCCTGTCGCCTCGCTTGCTTCACCGAGGCATGCAATGTTCAAAGACTCGAGATTATTAGGTGTAGAAAACGTGTGTATTTCTCGAGTCCATGAACACTGCCTGTCTCGGTGAAGCAGGTGAGGCGACACGACTTCTGCCGCAGACTGTACACTCGCCAGCACTGCCCCGTGCTACAGGGGCTCGCACGTTTTAGGAGATGTGGCACCACTGTGATGATTTGCCTCGAAACAATCCACATGTGTGAAATAAAATTAATAAACTCGATACAGTGGCGGATGAAGTGAACTTTGTTGTTGAATCTTTCGAACCACAAAGTATCATAACAGGCTGAACTTTGTTTAACCTGATCCATGCAATAAGTGTTTAATATCTGCCACCTTTATTTATAAAAGAAAGAAGTATGTAATCTTAAGAACAAGACCCGCGAACCTATATACATTTTCTTGATCAGGGTGACACAAGGATGATTTTAGGGAAAAAAATAAAACACTTTTTTATTTGCTCTTTCTTGCTGCTGGCGAGCTTGCCAGTGAGGGGTGGGGATTTACCAGAAAAAAGTAGGGATATATATCCCCACAGGGAACAAATTTTGACCAGCCCCTCAGGAGGAAAATTTGTGATTGCTTTTGCCATTTATGCATATGATGAATCTTAATCCAACATACTTTTTTTTCTCCAAATATTGGGTACCGGTATCTTATCTCTTACCCGGTCAACGCCGGGTACTACACAAAGTAGTTATTTATAAAATGAATAATAATTGGCCACAGTTTTGTGATGACGTGTCGTTCGTATCTCATCATCTAGTCTGCAGCGCCTTATATGAGGTCAGAGAAAAGGGGGAGCTGTGAGCCTGGCACATACAAGCTCAGATGTGACCACATATGCTTCAATATTCGTAGTAAGAAACACAGGAACAGTGAATAAACACGATTATGTTGGGAATGTATTGGAGTTAGAAATAAGAAACCTATGCCACATTTAATGTATTTTTACTTATTGTAAGGTAAAAGAAACTATCAATATCTATCTACCTATTTTTTACCATCCTACTACACTAATTGTGATAACAAAAAGTGATAACATGAACTGAAGAAACGAGTAAACACTGATAAGTTGGATGTGTGAATGACAACTATGCTGATCACGTTTGTAATTCTGACTTTATTATATTTGGGTGAATAATATTAACATCACTTCTATATGGGATATATTTTAACCTGTAAACGGATAACAAACTAATCTTTCCAAAAAAATTAACAAACAACAATTAACAAAAATGAACTTTTATGGAGACAGGAGCATATTCATTAATGCACTATTAACATTGTGTATATTGCAGCTACAGTAACTACCTGGTTTTATGTTCATTACGTTATGATGGCGAGAATGAATATGCTAGCCCCACCAGCAAGGTGAAGAAAACTCGTCTCTTCAGTTATGACTGGAAACTGAAGCTTCTTCCAATGAGTTCTCGACAATATCATGGATGTTCACTATTCTTGTGATTCGTTCTATGAATATTGAAGCAAATGTGGTCTTATCACAGCATGCCATGTGCGAGGCTTATGACAACTCCCTCTTTCTGACAACAGATTTGGGGATCCATATAATGTATTAGGTGATAAGATAGAAACAGAACGTAATCACAAACATGTAGACAGCTAAAATGCATTACATAATGACGAGTACTGAATACTTTTTAATGTAGAACATTAAGGTTAAACAAATTCGGGCTTTAATGATACCTTGTGGTTCGATGCACCACTGTTTCGAGGTTACTCCATCCCACATGCGGGCATTTTTCGAGACAAATCATCACAGTGGTGACACATCTCCTAAAACGTGCGAGCTCCTGTAACACGGGGCAGTGCTGGCGAGTGTACTTAGCTTTAGTTCGACTACATTTCGACTATGCATTCCAGTTCTGATGTTCATTCTATAGGATGTATATCAAATTAACTTATTCTGCACTCACTTGAAAGACAAAAGGCGAGAGGTAATTTAATTGAAGTATTTATATTAATGAAAAGGTTTAACATAGGAGATTAAAGCAAGGCATTATGAGTAAGTAGTCTTGATAAAACACGCTTAAATGTATTCAAGGTAGAGAAATACCGTTGTAAACATGAAATAGGAAGACAATGGTTTAGAAAATTAGGGTAGTGGACGAGTGGGTCAAGCTGCCAAGGGAGGTAGTAAATGCAGAAACAGTTAATTACTTTAAAAATAATCTGGGTAAATACTTGGACTCATAGGGATGGGTCTAACTATCACCTGCATAACACCATCGGCCATATACCAAGAGCTGTCAAGAATTGTTACTAAATGAAAGAGCAAGGATAGCACGAGAGTGCAGAGTGGATAAAGAGACGTCTGTTTTTTTTCCAGAGATGGGGGTTGTGGTTGAAGTTCCTCCAGCTGTCTGGCCAAGCAGCCCCGAGATATGGGTTTTTTCAGAGATGGGTCCAGCTGTTCGTCAATTATCATGGCTACGCCGACACGTCTAGAAAATACTTCCTACATTGTCTTCAACTCAAAACATAAAAGATGCCAGACCATATTCCAAGATGCTGTGAATGACGGTGTAGCTACTTTCTCCTGATAGTGATGTGTATCAATATGGTGTCGTCATCTAGTGGGACAGAAGAGAAGCTACAGTATCAACATCACCACGATGCTCCACAACCTTGCAGGCTGGGAGATGATGAGTTGATGTAACAAGACATGACTGCCTGAATGAACAACACCATGAGTCGATAGTTATTAAGACCTAAATCTTCTTTTTTGTGCCTAAAGATCGTCTGTAATGGGCTGGAGAACTCACATGGAATGATTGTCTGTGACGAAAAGAAAACCAACACTGGCAGACGGAAGTTTAATTATGATAATACCTCTCACTGTCATCTCCTTATTTCATCTTCAACACAGAGGATGGTGGCAGTGTCCACCGAAATGGTTTGATAATATTATTATGTTTTACCGTATTTGTAGATTCGCTATTGGAACAAGAAACAACCTAAAAACCTGTTGAAATCCTTGAAAACATAATTATATATATATATATATATATATATATATATATATATATATATATATATATATATATATATATATATATATATATATATATATATATATATATATATATATATATATATATATATATATATATATATATATATATATATATATATGTATATATATATATATATATATATATATATATATATGTATATATATATATATATATATATATATATATATATATATATATATATATATATATATATATATATATATATATATATATATAAATGATGCCTCAAACTATAGGACTTGCATTTTCAAGGAATCATTTATGTTCGTCCAGTATCTTACGTAACACTTGAGTAATTAACCTAATCCCTCTCTCTCTCTCTCTCTCTCTCTCATAGACGTACCCGAATGTGGCTGATAGTGGAGGCAGCCATGAGGATGCCAAAGAATGGACCGAGACCATAAATGGTGAGGGATGACTGGTACAGCTGAAGGAAAGTATTCACGCCCGGAGGAGAACGAGCCACAGTGAGGAAGGCGGTCAGGTTGCTGCTGTACCCTACCGTTAGCATTATTACGTACACCCACATGAACATGACCAAAACCTGGTTCAGATAGACAGAATGAGACAGATAGATAGATAGACAAATAGATAGTTAGATAAATAAATAGACAGATGGATAGATAGATAGATAGATAGATAGACAGATGGATAGATAGATAGATAGATAGATAGATAGATTGATGGATAGACAGACAGACATATAGATAGATAGATAGATAGACAGATGGATAGATAGATAGATGGATATATAGATTAATGGATAGACAGACTGACATATGGATAGATAGATAGATAGATAGATTGATGGATAGACAGACAGACATATAAATAGATAGATAGATAGATAGACAGATGGATAGATAGATATATGGATATATAGATTGATGGATAGACAGACTGACATATGGATAGATAGATAGATAGATAGATAGATAGACAGACAGATGGATAGATAGATAGACAAATATATAGATATATAGATATATAGACAAATAGATAGATAGATCGATAGACAAATAGATAGATAGACAAATAGACAGATAGATAGATAGACAGATGGATAGATAGATAGATAGATAGATAGATAAATAGATAGATGGATAGACAGATAGACAGATGGATAGATAGATAGACAGATAGATAAATAGACAGACAGACAGACAGACAGATAAATAGATAGATAAATAGACAGACAGACAGACAGATCGATAGACAGACAGACAGACAGACAGACAAACAGACAGGCAGACAGACAGATATATATATATATATATATAGATAGCTAGATAGATAGATAGACCGATAGACAGATAGATAGATACACTGATAGATAGATAGATAGATAGTCTACACAAACCTTGCGGTCCTCTCGAGGTGGTCCTGCCTTAGCACTAAGGGAAAAGCTTAATATTAATACAGGAGTATAGGAAAAGGATAGTAAAGCAGTAGGCTCTCTCCACCCTCCATTCCCTCGGGTATTACACCCTACATGAAAGTAATGATAAGAAGCAGTACCTTATGGTGCAAAGGAAATCTTATAGAACAGTTGGAAATTTCGAACCAAATCATACACTCACTTTATCATGCTGTTTTAACAATATTTGAATTTAAAAATCATGCTCTTACTATATATATGCAACTGAATAAATAAACACACATATTTCCAAGAGTCCTCGATCCTAGACACAACTACTTCAATTTAGCAATTTACGAACTTAAATTTCCATATTTACGGTTCCTTCCCCGGCTATTGTGTTTTCGGCTCAAACTATTATCCAAGTATCACTAATAAGTCAGGGATGAGTCGCCAATGCTCTAAAACGTATTGGGTACATATATATATATATATATATATATATATATATATATATATATATATATATATATATATATATATATATATATATATATATATATATATATATATATATATATATATATATATATATATATATATATATATATATATATATATCGCATTACAAATCTCATTCCCATGCGTTCATGTGTACGTTTATGCGTATACTGTAGCCAGGGATGAGCCGTCAAAGATAAAAAACATACAAGAGGGTATTAGGGGATCCTAAGGCTGGATGTCATTAGTGCAGGGATAGATGCAGGGATAGAGCCAGCATCGTTAAGTTAGAGGAAAAAGTTCAACATTATTAAGTGAAGATATGCAACATTTCCATCAGGAATAATAAGTGGATATCTATAGGTGTCAGTGAGTGTCATCATTAGAGATAAAAAATCCGAAAATGAACCTTAGTGATTTAGAAAGATTCACTCAAACTCAACCCCTACAACCTGATTACTACTTATTTCTTCATTTGTAATGATCACAGAGGAGTAGAAAAACTGCCATTTGCCTGACCTGTAGTGTGGCACTGGTGGGGACAGTGTGCTGGGCTGAGCGGAAGTGAATACCCAGGGTGTACAAAGTTGCATACATCATCGACCTTCCGCACAAATTCTTTTCACTGTCATGGAGAAACAACATAATATTAAATTATAATTGATTTACCGATTAGCTTACATTTTTCAACTTGGGTTTAGTCAGTAGTTAAGGGGGGGTGGGAGTAGGGTACAGGCTTGGGGGGAACTGAGGGGATGCTGGAATAGGGAGACAGGCTTGGGGTGGGTAAAAAGCCTGACCCCTATTTCCGCACCCCCCTAACCTCCCAAGCCCGTCCCCCTACTCCCGCCCCTCCCCCGCCCCCACCCCCCAGACCTTCAAGCCTGTCCCCTATTCCTGTGATCGTGTATGATTATTGGAGGCTTCTGATTCCTCCTGACAATTTTATGAAACAAGTTCATTTCATATACTGTAGGTTGTGTTTCGTGGCAATAACTGAAGGACTCGTTTACCTTCCATTTTCTGACTACATTACTAGGTCCCTTTTAAGCAGGTAGTACAGTGTTAGAAAATCTGGACTATTTATTTGATAGATTTTTTTTATACAACTAGGCATCTAGCGGCTCAAAAGCTAGTGTCATATACTGCCCAACATGAAATTGTCATCCACATAATTAATAAAACATGAACTACCGAAATGGATTGGCATCTTGACTAAATGACACAATGACTAAAAAGCACATTATTACTAAAAGAACACGTCGACTTAACTAAAATAAAAAAAATAAAAAAATAAATATATCAACTAAAAAACAAATATAAAATGCGCGAGGCATATGGGGACCACGGGACCACCCGCTCCTCTGCAAGCATTTCTAAGTCCTGCTAAACCTTGGGATGTGGTAGCAATATATGTGTTGCAGCTACCGACTAGCCATCAAGGATCCAAATATTTTTGACATGTGTGGATCATTTTAGTAAATTTGTGGTGTTATTCCCTTTGAGGGATAAATCAGCTTCATCAATTGCTCATGCATTTATAAATTCATTCTTTTGCACCTACACAATACCCCATGTGCTGTTGTCAGACAGCGGGGACAGAATTTAGAAATAGTGTCTTGGAAGAAATATGTAAGTTGTACAATATTAAGCAAGTATTCACGGTGGCATACCACCCACAGAGTAATGGTATGGTAGAGAGGGTAAACCGGAAATTTTTGGAGGTAATGAGACACCTTGCAGGATCAATTCAATAAGGTTTGGAAGACTGGTTATGCCAGATAACCGCCTGTATTAATAGCTCTCTACATTCTTCCCTAGGAAACACACCACATTACATTATTTATGGTGAGGACAAGGTCCTACCATACGAGATATTGGTTGAGAAACCGACACCGGTTATTATGTGGATGATTATGTGTGTGTCCAGAGACACGCGTTTGCCACAATACACCAAGAAGTAAGGAAGCATATGGAGGCTTTAAGGGCAGAAAATATTGCTAAACAAAATAAATATGCTAGGGAAGTAAACATAAGAGGAGGGAGATGTGGTGATGGTCAAGACACCACAGAGACAGAGCAAATTGTCTCCTAAGTTTAAGGGAGTTAGAACCTGAAAATGGAATGACATTGAGGTCAGAGAGACAGATAACAAAATAATCTAAAATAATTAATTTATTCACAGACATGCATGAGGAAATTGGCAATGTTCTGCATTGTGTTGGGCGCGGCGTTGATTGGTATCCAGGGTACAGCGGACCACATAAAATCGGGCGCTTTAATGGGCACAGATGGGCGGCTCGAGATTGTTACGGACGTAATTACAGTAAGGCTTAATCTGGGAACCTTGTTGGACCTTAGGAAAATGGATAATGTTTTTCAATTAAAATTTCAAGATGCCATTGAAAATTCCTTTGCAGAATTAGATGTTTTGATAAATGCGAGTAACCCTCTGGAATGGCAGATAAAGGTACAGTTGCAAGGAAGATATCTGCCGATAAAAGAGATGATGAAGTCTTCTCAGAAAAACTTACCTAACTTTGCAGGGGAGGTTAGGAAGTTAGCACACGAAAAGATTACGAAGAGTAGATCAAAGAGAGGATTGTTTGATATCGGGGGAATAATTGCAAAAGTTTAATTTGGTACAGCGACCAGTGATAGTGTAGAAGATTTGGGATGTAGAATGGAAATCTTAAACAGGGTAATTGAGGAACAGAATAAATTAATAGATTGTACAATCTCGTTGGCGTCTGAAGTTGCTAAATCAGTAAATGGGTTAGTGAGAAAGACGAATGAGATAATTAAGGCAATATACAAGCACATTTAATATTAACAGATTTTGTTATAAACCGAAAGAGAATTCAGATGTTTACGTAACGTATTTTCAAGGAATTGCATATTATACTTTCACGAAGCCAGCAAGAGCCACTATTATTTGTGAAGAGGGCCCTTCAGGAGCAAGGCATGTGTCTGAAGTGGGTACGTTTGTTATTCCACCTGCATGTTCATTCTTAATTGATTGATGGATATTAGGCGCCGCAACATCGAGGTCCTATAGCACCAGAAAAAGGTGATAGAGAGGTGTGACAGCAAGCAGGAAGGAAATAAAAAGAAAAAAGGAACAGTTGAAAAACTGAAAGATGGAAGTCATTTAGTCTGGTCTCTCACTAGCGACCTTCCTAGCATGGGAAGCTCTCTCTCCAATAAATCGGGGCAGAGCAGGGGCCGGAGCCCCCTCTAGTCTAGCTCGCCAGGTTTCAGAGACACACAAGCCCCCCACCACGACAAGGCGGTTCCCGTTAAGGGGTGTTTGTTCTTAAGTAATACCAAAACTGTACTACCAACGAAGCATCACCTTGGATTGGTGCTAAATAGGTCTGTTGAATTTGTGGAGATTCATCCTCCTCTATCTGTGAATTTACTACTGTGAAAATTGACTCAGAGAAAATAAGATTGATAGAACTGTCAAATATGACTGATATTCAACCTGTAATAGAATCTGTACTTCCATTCCATCTGCAACGGGTAGCTGTGTACCCATGGTCAGGACTGATTGGATTATTGTTTATATTGTATTTCATGTTTTCTTGTTATTTGTGTATTTGTGTATGATACTCAATCCTATCGCAGTATCGACCCGGTCTGGAAAAAAAAAACAATTGAGTAACTGAACTTGCCTTGCGAATACTAAAAAAAAATACAAAACAAAAATATAAAGGACAAGTCCAGTTCCTCTCCAGTATTGGGTATACGCTGCCACCACCAGACCAAGTCGATCAGAGGAACCAAGTGACCACACACTGATTGGGTAACATAGCGTTAGCTTAGGCACGCGAGCAAGCAACTCAGAAGGAATTTAATGGGGGTTCGACCAGTGTCTTAAATTGGGAAGTTACCTCTAGATAGAAACACAAGTCTATTTTGTTACATCAGTGACGGAATACTCAACTAATCACCAATCCTAATCCCTTCTGTCACCAGGCCTGGAACACTTCCGAAGCTTCGCTAGTGACAGATCTAAGCACACATTAAAAAAAAAAAAAATACACAAAGAATTCGAACACCATAATAATCTATATATCTAAAAGCAGAAACAATTAATTGCCAGTAATTTCTCAAACTATCTTTTTCCATATGGACCACTTTATATACACGTGGACTATACTCTGCCAAGGGAGTGTGCATTAATGGCTGTCACCACAAGCAGACGAAGATTGATTGATGGATATTAGGCGCCGCAACATCAAGGTCCTATAGCGCCAGAAAAAAGGTAATAGAGAGGTGTGACAGCAAGCAGGAAGGAAATGAAAAGAAAAGAGGGATAGTTGAAGAACTTAAAGATGGGAACTATTTAGTCTGGTCTCTCACTAGCGACCTTCCTAGCATGGGAAATCCTGTCTCCCCGAAATCGGGGCAGAGCAGGGGCCAGAGCCCCCTCTGGTATAGCTCGCCAGGTCCCAGAGACACACAAGCCCCGCACCACGTCAAGGCGGTTCCCGTTGGGGGGAAGCAGACGAAGAGAGACTCTTTAATAACATATATTAATTAATTAAATCCCGTACTAGAACACTTCAACATTCTCTATTTATCCAATTCCATTCACGGACTAAGTAATTTAACACCTTATTATCGCTATTACACTTTAGTCCAGTCTATTTCCAGAGCTATCTTAGTTACCTATCACCGCAGCGGACGAAGAGAGACTGAGTGAGACACAAATGCTTCACTTCCTTCTCACCTCGTCTCTGCCTTATGCTTCCATACAAAGTAGTCCCATGGGTCCTATATTTCGACATTTCCCATTAGTTCCATTCTTATAGGTGTATCTTACAGTAATATTTTACTATTAACTTCTATCCTTCTTATTCTAATACATTTCCTTCTTCCTCAGTTAAATATAATACAGTTTTACAAACATTCAGTACAAATATTGTTCCGCGAATAGAAATGGCTTGTACTCTCTTTGGGACCTTACCCTAACTTAATTAATTTTCTAAGTAAGTTACAATTAATAATGCAGGTAACACAGGATAGTTAAGTTCGTAACTATACATTATAATTATACATGCAGGTTATTCCCTGTTTTTAATTAATTCTTTACATTCACCTCTTAATCCACACATATTTTTCTATCCCTAACACTTCCCCGAAATTTCAATTATTCCTCTATTTAACTCACTTATCCTAACTATAATAATTATGTCTATTGTTTATCTACTAATTCTTAACTAACAACATTTCTTCATATTAAACTCTTTCAGAAAAATCCCACCATCGAGATTATCCCACATTGATAATCTCGACCTGCTAAGTTGTACCTTCTTACATTTCAAGTTTACTCTATTACCTGTAAATTTTCTAAATACATACATCTATATATATATATAAAACAGTCCGTCTGTCTGTCTTTCCGTCTGTCTGTCTGTTTAGCCACTATGCACAGCCGCATCGTTTCACCTAGAGTAATAATTTTTACATACATTTTATCTCTAAAATCTGGAGAGTGTCTTGGCCTTATAATTTTTTTTATTTTTTCAATGATTAACCAATTAAAAACGACTTTTTTCCTCCCCCCCCCAGCTGACAAATGCTGGTAAATTTTGTCATTTTTCAACTTTCATGTAGGCAAAAAAAAAAATACAGAATGAAAGAGCTTGAATTTACACACCAGGAACTGAAAACGGGAGCCTTCTAGGTGTATGCAAAAGCTTATAACAAGAGCATCAAATTCTTCAAAGAATTTTTTAAATGAAGTAGTATCTCCTTGAAAAATCAAAGAAAATTGCTAGAAAACCACATGCTCTCTCTCTCTCTCTCTCTCTCTCTCTCTCTCTCTCTCTCTCTCTATGTTAATGTAATCATGTTCTTAGACAGACAGACAGACACAGACACAGACACAGACAGACAGACAGACAGACAGAGACACAGACAGAGACGGACGGACGGACGGACGGACGGACGGACGGACGGACGGACGGACGGACGGACGGACGGACGGACGGACGGACGGACGGACGGACGGACGGACGGACGGACGGACGGACGGACGGACGGACGGACGGACGGACGGACGGACGGACGGACGGACGGACGGACAGACAGACAGACAGACAGACAGACAGACAGACAGACAGACAGACAGACAGACAGACAGACAGACAGACAGACAGACAGACAGACAGACAGATAGACAGATAGATATATAGATAGAATAGAGATAGATAGATAGAGATAGATAGATAGATAGATAGATAGATAGATAGATAGATAGATAGATAGATAGATAGATAGATAGATAGATAGATAGAGATAGATAGATAGATAGATAGATAGATAGATAGATAGATAGAGATAGATAGATACATAGATAGATAGAGATAGATAGATAGATAGATAGATAGAGATAGATAGATAGATAGAGATAGATAGATCCCCAGACAATGTCGGGTATCCCTGCTAGTTATATATAAAAATAGGGGTGTTACAATTTTATTACTATATTACTTTTATTATCATACTACCATTGTATTAATATTATATTACTATGTATAAATACTTATTTTAGTTAAGGAAATAGAATTAAGTATCCATTGTATTGTATGTAGCTTATATTATAAGCTACATTAGTTTTATTGTCTCCTTACTTTATTTGGGTGGAGAACAAAACCCACGGCCTTTTACAATAACACACCAGTGTATGATAATCTATCCTATCGCTGGATCAACCCGGTCTGAAAAAAAAACTGAGTAACTGAACTTGCCTTGCGAATACCAACAAAAATCATACAAAGGGCAAGTCCAGTTCCTCTTCAGTATAGGGTATAAGCTGCCACCACCAGACCAAGGTCGATCAGAGGAACCAAATTATCACACACTGGAGGGGTAACATTGCGTTAGCTTATTTTAGGCCCGCGAGCAAGCAACCCAGAATTATTTTAACAGGGGTTTAACCAGTGTCTTAAATTGAGTCTATATAGATAGGAACACAGTCTATTTTGTAACATCGGTGACGGAATTCTCAACTAATTATATACCCGTTTATTAAATAGCACATGTTTATAAAATAGCAATAATACAATAAAAGTTCATTCCCTCTCCCTAATCTCCCAATCCCCGCTGGGTCAACTACAATAGGAACACTTCCGTATTTCGATAATTGCCGAAGCTAATGTACAGTCGGCAGCAGAAATTCGTCCCAATCTGGTAACACTGTATGAGACAGGGTTGCCAAGCCTTGTGAATGCACCATTGCCAAATCCAAACACATTTACTGCCAAACTGATCATTTCACTACCAAACTTATATAACATTAAGATCTAAGATAATAAAGGCAAAAACTGACACATAATGGTATAAGTAACTTACCAACAGTAAGCCGATTCCATGTGTAGGAAACGTGCCATATATGATATTTGTGTACAAAGTGAACATTGGCCCACATTCTTCGAACTTTCCAGACGCCATAAACTATTAATATTTCATTGAAATTGCCCTATAAAAATAGTGATGAACGAGCCAGTGCAGTGGGACTACATAATAGTACAAATCTCAATTATTTACATTGGAGACTGTTGGATGAATCTCGCGAGTTGTGTGAATACGTCTGCTAATGATGTTTTCAAGTTGGACGAACTGGAGTCTGGTTGTGCCAAATGACTGTTTAGTTCGATGAAACAGTCCGACGAAATGCCCCGTGTAATATGGGCTTTAACTATTGGTATAACGCATCCAGAGCATCGTTGTGTCTCCTTTTGCAGTTTCATACATTTCAACAGTAAACTTGCTCAGCATATTTTCAGTGATTTCCATGTCTTTACAGCACTTTCCTGACATTACTAATGTTGCGCGTATTCTCAAAATTGCTTACAACATTTTCAGGCCCACTCTGTTTCGAACTTTGGTTTTTACTGCAGTCACATGGGAGAAAATTCTTTCTAAAACAGCGTTACTAAAACACTGTAATACATACTTGGCAAGTTCTTCATATGGCTTTATGAAATCTACTTCATAAATCTTGATTTTGGACCAAAACTGCACTGGGTCGTCTAGGAATCCACTTTCAAAAATTTCCCCGTACCATGGATGGTACAGAATTTTGCGATACTGTTCTTCACATTGTTCTAATTTGTATTCCATCAGATGATGAAAAAAGGGTAAATCATCGAATACTGATATGTTCACTTGCGAAAGAATTACAGATGGGGACAACTTGTGTAGACCATCGAAAAGGTTTCGATTACCAGGTAGACGCATCTTTACTTGCTCAACTAGTTCTGATGTTAACATATTTTGGCAACGCTGCTGTACACCTAGGACTAGGACACGATCAGCTCTCAGTGCCTTCTCACCACGACACAGTTGCTTGCACTCTAACTTAAACTTGGCACCAAAGTCAACCTTTTCTAAAGGAAGTAACTTCTCATCCGGTGTCACTCTGTGCGGCGCCGCCGTAGCATGGCACGCCACACAGTATAGGACTTGCAGCGGCCGCAGTGTGACACCTGCCTTATTTTATTTCGGGTAAATTTAACTTTTCTGTAAAAATTTGCCAAATTAGACATTTTCACTGCCAAACTGCCAAAATGCAATTCCATAATGCCAAGACGAGTTTTTACTTCCAGATTTGCTAAATTTGGCAGTGAAAAATGCCAGTTGGCAACCCTGGTATGAGAGAGAGTGAGGGAGGATGGGAGGGAAAGAGAGAGTGAGGGAGGAAGGGAGGGAAGGAGAGAGTGGGGGGGGGGGGGGGAGGGAAAGAGTTGTCAGTTATGGTTTAAATTGCAATTACTAAAGATCATTTGAACAGGGATACTTTGAGAATTCATTTCTAATATATACTGAACTTTATGTAATAAAAGTGTGTATTGATAATAATATTGATTCAGAAAATCATATAATTATCCTTTATTTGGGTGTATCCTATGATTATTATTGGTTGTGGACTTTCATGTTTTTCAAACTTAAGAGGATCTCTGAAACCAAATCAGCATCGAGATAATGTTCCGGGAGTTATTCGAAGCTTTGACATCCCTATTCGAGGTGTGAATATTAACTCGGTTTTAACGCTAACTCAGAACACTCTCTCCCTCCCCCCCCCCCCCTCTCTCTCTCTCTCCCTCAGTCTCTCTCAGACAGTATTACCAGATCTCCAGACTCACATTACTATATCAGAGTGGGACGAATTTCTGCTGCGGACTATAAATATACATACAATATAAATATTACAATGAGATATTTCCCCCCTCCCAAAATGAATATCCTACTCCCTTCTGGATCAACTACAATAGGAACACCTCCGTATTTCGATAGTTGCCAAAGCTAATATACAAACAATCAAAACAATATCCCTAATAATGAATTTTAAACCAATTGGGCGAAACAAATAAATATACTACAAGAATTGAAACACTTTAAATATGCACAAGTTATATTCTCTAATGTATTGCCAGCAATTTCTTAACTATATTATGCCAAGTAACATGTGGGACTACTCTGCCAAGGGAGTGTGCATTAATGGCTGTCACCGGAGCAGACGAAGAGAGACTCCTTAATAACATATATTAATTATTAAATCCCTATTGGAACACACTAATTTCTCTAGTTATTTAACTCCATTCACGGACTAAGTAAATTACCCGGTTATATCAATCACTATTACACTTTAGTCCAGTCTATTTCCAGAGCTATCTTAGTTACCTATCACCGCAGCAAACGAAGAGAGACTGAGTGAGACACAAATGCTTCACTTCCTTCTCACCTCGTCTCTGCCTTATGCTTCCATACAAAGTAGTCCCATGGGTCCTATCTTTCGACATTTCCCATTAGTTCCACCCTTATAGGTGTATCCTACAGTTATATTTTACTATTAACTTCTATCCTTCTTATTCTAATACATTTACTTCTTCCTCAATTAAATATAATCCAGTTTTACAAATATTCAGTACAGATATTGTTCCGTGAATAGAAGATGGTTTGTTTATAAAACACTCTGTCTGTCTGTCTTTCAGTCTGTCTGTTTATCCACTATGGCTATGCACGTCGTCATCCTTTTACCTAGAGTAATAATTTTTACATACGTTTTATCGCTGAAACCAGGATAGTGTCTTCGCCCTATAAAAAAAAAGTTTTTCAATGATCAATGGGGGGGTTGAGGGGGGAGGTTCGAACCCACGCAAGGACTGGGCTGGCTAGGAACCGTTGTTGTTGTTGAAGTTCCTCAAGCAGCCCCATTTTCTTTGATAGCCTACTCACTGTTTCGACTCAGTGTTGGTAATATTTATATACTGTACACACACACACACACACACACACTTTCAGAAACCCCACTCACCCTTCCCCAAACACACACAAACACGGACAAACACCAACCCTTCTCCCTCCCCCCCCCTCTCTCTCTCTCTCTCTCTCTCTCTCTCTCTCTCTCTCTCTCTCTCTCATGCACAGGGGGGTCGGGGGGGGGGGGGTGCGGGAATAGGATAGGAGAGAGAGAGAGAGGGAGAGAGAACAGACCTTACGGTCCACACGGGGTGATCTGATTAGAAGGTTACTGATAGAGAATGAATATCTCCCCAGTGATAGTCGTAGGTAAGGATAGCAAAGTAGAAGGCTCTCTCCCCACCCTCCAATCCCTCCGGCCTGAGCCGTACTGGAAATAAAGTTAGGAGTCAGAACCTTGTGGAGTTGGTAGAGAAAACTCCACAAGGAAATTTTATAGGAAAGATAGAAAGTAGTTGAAATTTGGCTAACTTGCCAACTGTAATGGGCAAAAAATTATTCATTAGTAAACATCGAAAGTCGGGGATTAGATGCAAGGTGTTTATCAAGGCGACGTTTAAAGCTATCTACTGTGTTACATTCTATTACGTTACGGGGAAGCCCATTCCATAAGTTGACGACTCGGTTAAAAAAGAAATTCTTGGATTCGTGTGAGTTAAAAGATTTACCTATGATTTTACAGCCATTACCTCTCGTGTAGTTTGATTGATCGATATTGAAATATTTGTTGCAGTCCATATTGTCTATGCCTTTGATTATTTTGAATACCTGGATTAAGTCGCCTCTCAATCTACGTTGTGCTAATGGGAATAGATTCAATTTATTTAGCCGCTCTTCATACGTTTTGTTTTGTAGACATGGTATCATTTTAGTAACTCTACGTTGGACTCGTTCCAATTTTACTATATCTTTCTGGTAGTACGGGCACCAGGCTTGGACACAATATTCCATAAGGGGACGGACCAAGGAATTATACAAAGTGAGGATTGTATCTTTAGACTTATACTCGAATGCTCTGCCAATAAAACCGATAGTTTTATTTGCTTTCTTAATTACTTCCGTACATTGCTGACTGGGTTTTAGGTTACTTGATATTGTGACCCCTAAGTCTGTCTCTTGATCCACGCTTTTAATTTGATTACCATTTAACGAGTAGTTTGCAGTTACGTTACGATGTCCGATATGGAGTACTTTACATTTATCTGCATTGAAGGACATTTGCCAAGTTTTCGCCCAATTCGACAATTTATCGAGATTATCTTGCATTTCTTTAGTTTGTGCGTTAGTGAGTACTGTATTTGCAATTTTAGTGTCATCGGCAAACTTCGATATTATGCATGAGAGACCTTCATCTATGTCGTTTATGTAAACTAGGAAAAGGATTGGGCCTAAAACTGACCCTTGTGGCACCCCGCTCGTAACGCCAGAGAGAGAGAGAGAGAGAGAGAGAGAGAGAGAGATATGGATGGATGGATGGATGGATGGATATATATATATATATATATGAGAGATAGAGATATAGATAGATAGATAGATAGTTATAGATATAAATATATATATATATATATATATATATATATATATATATATATATATATATATATATATATATATATATATATATATATATATATATATATATATATATATATATATATATAGATATAGATATAGATATAGATAGATATAGATATAGATATAGATAGATATAGATATAGATATAGATAGATATAGATAGATATAGATATAGATAGATATAGATATAGATAGATATAGATATAGATACATATAGATATAGATAGATATAGATAGATAGATATAGATATAGATAGAGAGATATAGATAGATAGATATAGATAGATATAGATAGATTTTTCCTATCCCTAACATTTCCCCTAAAGTTCAATTATTTCTTCATTTATCTCATTTATCTACTATAATAATTATTTCTATTGTTTTTCTAGTATCTCTAACTAACACATTTATACATTTCTTCATAATAAATTCTTTCAGAGAATGCCCACCATCGAGATTATCACACTTGATAATCTCGACTCGACTAAGTGATACTATCCCACACTTCAATTGTATACTATTACCTGTAAATATCCTAAATAACATTATACATAAAAATAGGGGTGTTACACTTGTTTACCTTTGTCAATTCATCCAACCCCCTACACACTTTTACTTCTAGATATATCTTAAGGGAACAGTACACTTTTGATGTACTTGACTAACTTGATCCTTCTAAAAATATGTCAGGAAACAGGTCCAGAATAAGATAAATAAGAGTGTCCTGTTGCTGTGATTAGTTTGGAGGAATCATTTACTCTAGATTTACCAACAGTGTACTATACCCTTAACCTTTCTCTTGAAACTCAAATCACATTGTTGATTTCTGACCTGGGAAGAGAGGTGTTTGAGAGGCAATAGAGTATTGGTCCCCCCAGTATCAGACCCACAATCACTGTCAACCAAGTATACAGTGAGAAGGGTAGTGCCAGACTCTGCCACTGTTGTGATTCCTCTTCACGTCGAATCAGAAAGCACGGCTCCTGAAAAAATAGGAGGGGGAAGAATAGAGGAGGAAAGATAATAAAGTGAGTAAAGAAGGGGAGTGAGTAAAGAAGGGGAGTGAGTAATGGAAAGTGAGAATACAAAGAGGGAGTCATGCAATGCGGAAATCAGAAAGGGCAGAGAAATTTTGAACAAGGATCCAGTATGATGAGGTTGAAGTTACAGACACACAACAAACATTACTTCATTTAATTTTATTAGTGTTATTTATTTAATTAAGATAATCAAGACCTGCACGAAAAGTCTCGCCCCAACCTTAAGGTTGTGTGGACATTCTCCTGGTGTTCTGCCCTTAGTTGTTGCCTCTTCGATATGGTTTTTGTATTTTTTGTTGTGTGTGTTGCTTTTGCGTTGTTTTCTGTGTTGTTTGTCTGTTTTTATTTTACTCTTGAGTATTATTCAGTTTTTGTGTGTGTGTGTGTGTGTGTGTGTTTCTGGTTGACAGTTACTGAGATGGTTAATCCTTGTTTAGTTGTTTGCTGCTTCACTTCGAGGTCTTGTGTGTCCCAATGGAGAGTTCGGGGTCGGATTCAACTTCCTGTTGGAGGACGACTTAGCCATGTTGGAGGAAGACGAGTCTATTGTAGAAGATCTCTAGTCTAGGCTGCCCTCACACAACCCTCCCCCAAGTCCTCGGTCACTCCACAGTTTGGTTTGCAGCCGTCCACCTCTACCAAGCAACCTGTAGACGCCTCTTCCAACTCAGTAACCTTTAATAATGTGGACTGTCTGCCTCCGGCTGCCAAGACTGCGAAGAGTGCTTCAGCTGTGCAGGACATACACTACCTTCTCTGCCTCACCCTGGTGCTTCTCACCCTTCCCCCACCTGGCTCTCGTCTGACCCTCCTGTTTTTGCCTCTAGAGATGCGTATGTCAAGCTCTCCTTCACTGGGAACCCATCCATATCCATCTTGTAACATATCACACCCTGTGGGACCTCTGTGTCGCCATTTTGGGGGACATGAATACAAAGCAAATACAATCTTCAATATACTTCCGCTTATTGGCACTCATTGCAGATAATTTGAAGTGGAATGGTAATTCGTATCTGTGAACAACACAAAACGCGCATGTAAGGTAAGGTAAACTTTACTACATAACAATAAACACTACAACATTTTGATAATCACAACCACATGATCAGCAACACACATGATCGTTAACACTTTAAGTGACTACATCACTTCAATCATAGTATGATCATAATCACCACTATGATTATTAACATTCAATAATAACATCGCATGATTATTACACACCACATGATTATTAAACACCACATGATTATTACACATCACATGATTATTACACATCACATGATTATTACACACCACATGATTATTACACACCACATGATTATTACACACCACATGATTATTAAACACCACATGATTATTACACATCACATGATTATTACACATCACATGATTATTACACACCACATGATTATTACACACCACATGATTATTACACACCACATGATTATTACACACCACATGATTATTACACATCACATGATTATTACACACCACATGATTATTACACACCACATGATTATTACACACCACATGATTATTACACACCACATGATTATTACACATCACATGATTATTACACATCACATGATTATTACACACCACATGATTATTACACATCACATGATTATTACACATCACATGATTATTACACACCACATGATTATTACACATCACATGATTATTACACATCACATGATTATTACACACCACATGATTATTACACATCACATGATTATTACACACCACATGATTATTACACACCACATGATTATTACACATCACATGATTATTACACACCACATGATTATTACACATCACATGATTATTACACACCACATGATTATTACACATCACATGATTATTACACACCACATGATTATTACACACCACATGATTATTACACACCACATGATTATTACACACCACATGATTATTACACACCACATGATTATTACACATCACATGATTATTACACACCACATGATTATTACACATCACATGATTATTACACACCACATGATTATTACACATCACATGATTATTACACACCACATGATTATTACACATCACATGATTATTACACATCACATGATTATTACACACCACATGATTATTACACATCACATGATTATTACACATCACATGATTATTACACACCACATGATTATTACACACCACATGATTATTACACATCACATGATTATTACACACCACATGATTATTACACATCACATGATTATTACACATCACATGATTATTACACATCACATGATTATTAAACACCACATGATTATTACACATCACATGATTATTAAACACCACATGATTATTAAACACCACATCATGATCATAAGCACCACATCAGGATCATAAACATGTGTTTAAGAAACAAATCAACATGACCATCAATTCAAGTTTACCATAAACAGCACGTGATTATAAACACCACCAACTTCTGATTTATTACAAAATGAATTTGCAACATTCGAAAAACAAATAAAGCAACATATGCATTTTCGCAATGCGTCTCAACATAATTAGGTAAATTCATAAATATAATAACCGAAATGAAAATACCTCAATAGCCTCGTGTGAATAAATGTGGAAGAGATGTAATAACCACCGACATGCGTGGTAGACTTGTGAGTCTGGGAGAGATTCGCCAGTGAGAGCAACGAAAAGTACCGTTATACAGGTTCAGGATGGGTTAACTTCCTCCACATCATCCCTTGCCATTGGTATCGAAAGGCAGGGAGGGGGGGAAATATACGACTTTTGAAAACAAGAGTTAGTAACGACGATACTGCTGCATTATTTCATGAACTTATCTTTACAGTACTGGCCCACGCTCTTGTCAAGAAAATAACAAATAATTGGAAAAATGTATATTTTTCTCCTGAGGCTCGCGCCCCCACTGGAATTCGCTCACGAGCGACTCCCAGGTTAGGAACTACTGCTCTATAGAGTCATTATCACTGTCAACTACATTCGTTGACCGAATCATCTGAAGTGTACAGTACAGTGAGTATTCTCCACAGACAGAGAATCTTTTGCCTCGAATGCTGCTTTGGAAGCAGCATTTGTATTAAAACTAATATAGCACCGATTAGATCGGCAGTCACTGTCGTTGGTAAGACGGATATGGAGAACCTCTCCAAAACGCTTAAAAAGGGAGTGGATGGCGCCATAGGAAAAGGATGCAAATACATTGGTTGACATTAATGTGTCCAAATAGCTTGTATGCTTCTCTACATAATCCCCTACTTGCTGGGTCTCCTTTTGTTAGCAGAAAATATATGGCGAGGAAAAGCCCCAGCTTTATGTAAACTTCCATGACCAGAGAGTAACGTCTCAAGAACCTGGTCGACCATCACCCGAGGAAGTGAAGAAGGTGTAATCTTATCTATATAATATTGTTATTTTTAGAATGTCCTCAGGAGTCAAGAGCTTCCTACCGCACAGATGAGCGGACCAAGCCACAGCTCGAAAGTTTGCCCACGACGGTGCTGAGACCCCCTTCTCCAACATCTCCCGGCCCAGACACCCAACAATCCAACATAGGACGGCCCCTAGAAGGCAGTCCGTCTGGAGGGCAGCACTGTTGGCCCGTACTGGCAGCCTATTGCTTAGTCTGGTCTCTCACTGGCGACCTCCTAGCATGGGAAGCCCTCTCTCCCCTAAATCGGGGCAGAGAAGGGGCCAAATCCCCCTCAAGTCTAGCTCGCCAGGTCTCAGAGACACCTGACAGGACGCATCTTCGAATCATGTTCGGCGGCACACCATGCACACTTCGGCATGGCAGAACAGTATCGGAAATTATGCCCAACTCCCCAGCACCTGTAGCTCTAAGGCTGGTCATTATTAGGTTTCTTCACCTCACACTGTGGAAGACAGGGGAGGAAATCAAAGGAAATCTCATTTGGAGGTGGATCGGGTTGACTCCAGACAACAACAATACGGCTAATGGGGGAACAATCTACGAAAAAACGATGGGCAGAATACACACCAGGGTATTCCTTGGTATATTTCGGATCAACATCAATAGGAAAACGGGTGAGGATGTAGCTGGGGAACTTACGAGGCCTCTCGGGTGAGTCTTCAAAAATGAGAGCCAAAGACAAAAATTCACAAGCCTTAGCTCGTTCAATAATGTCTTGACGCTTCTTATAGATGTAGACAAACCGGGAGGTGACAGCTGCCATCTTGACTTCAGCCAGTTCACGCTGCAGCTGGAAGGCCCTGTTGACATCAGACAACCAACTCAGCTTTGTGTCTCTAGATGGGTTCCCAGGGAAGGATAGCTTGACATAGGCATTTCTTGGGGCAAAAGCAGGAAGGTTGGACGAGGGCAAAGAGTTGGTATATAAAAAAGAAACACCAGATTGAAGCAGAGGAGGTACGTCATGCACAGCTGAAGCACCCTTCACATTCTTGGCAGCCAGAGGCAAACAGTCCACACAATCGGAATCCTGCAAGGAGTCTGACGAGGCATCAACGGGTCGCTTGGTAGAGGTTGAGGAGGTGGAAGGCTGCAACCTGAGCTGCGGAGTGACCGAGGAGAGAGGGGGAGGGTTGCTAGAAGGCAGCTCAGGCCAGTGATCCTCGACAATAGACTTATCCTCTCAGCCTCCAGGCAGGAAGCCACATCCGAATCCGCGCTCTCTATCAGGCCAGGGAAGACCTAGATGGGAAGCGAACAACTGAACACACACAAACACATGAACATACACACACATAACCACAAGAAAACATACAAACCACAAACAACAATATCATGAACAGCAAAACCACGAAAGAGACGAGATAGAATAGACAAACAACACCTAGAACACAGCAGAAACAAGAACACAGAAACAACACAAAAAACAACACAGGCAGAGCACAAGGAACACGTCTTCACTCCATTATGTTTGGGGCGAGACTGACTTCCTGGTGTAGAGGACAGGCACTACGTTAGGAGACTTATTCAACAATATTTACATCGTTGTCGTATGGAGCAGAATATTCTTGAAATTTCTGGCGTCCTCCAAGTGATGTTATGTAGAGAACTCCGAGCCCTATATCCCCTTCGCCCCTACCCAGTAAGCCCACCATGCCATTCCAAGTACCATTCTCAAGCTGACGGCCCCATCGTTCACCTGCCATCCATAATGAAGTGTGTTGTCAAAATCCAAATTCATCTTAGTTAGTAAACACCTACATGTTTAATAAAACACTCGGATTTGATATAAATACATCCATAATTTTGGCTAAAGGGTACTATAAAGTTACATATTAAAATGAATAATGAGTACTACTGTTTACGTACTTTTGTTTTGTCAAAGTCATGAAACGATAATTTGTCAACTTACTAATCAAGGAATAACCTAATTTTTGGGTCTTGGCCATACAAGGGAAGGAATTAAGATGTATAGCTGAGAGAGTGGCTATAATACTACTCACGTCATCTTAGTTTATCGTCCTGTATTTTCTATTTATAATAAGCAAGGAATTGCAGTTATATTACATTATGGATTAACTTAACAGAATGGAGAAGAAAAAAATACCGTATGAGAAGTCATCGTTATTGATGACGTTAAACTGTTACTTCATCAAGTCAAAGGCAGATTATTACCGACATAAAGAGCCTTAAGTATGTAATACATAGTGAAGGGTATAGAAGCAGCAAGTGGCAGGAAGGGAGAGAAATAGGTCCATGAGGCGATTCAACACACACACACACACACACACACACACACACACACACACACACACACACACACACACACACACACACACACACAGTTCTTATGAGTATTTCTAGCAAGTTGAATTCGCATCCACAGTAATTATTAAGAATGTAATATGGATTCATTAGTATTAATTCACATTGCCCTTGTGTCTCGTTTTGATGCTGAACTGGGGATAGGGACATTTAATTTTTAACCTTGTTGCAGACTATGTTTTCTATACTTCATTCATTTTATATAGGGCACACGAATGCTCTAAAGCCTACTGACTCCACTTCCTTCCCGACCACGGTACCTGTAGTCAGCCAACCCCCTCCCCCTCCTACCACTCGTATTGGATTTTTTTTTTAGTTTATTAAATAGATAGATATATAACTTTATTTTCAATTTGCAACATAGTAACGTTAACAAATTGAAATTGTTTTTGGCTAGAGCTCTATACTAACATAGTTGACTAAAAGGTATAAAAGAATATTGTAAAATATCTGCTACAGTATAGCACACTAAAATCACAAACAATCACAGTTACACACAGTCTAATCAATTACACAGTTACTATTCTATCTCAAGTGGTTGAAAAGTATTGTTAAAATTGATAAGAATACCTTGTCATAATACATAATTAATGCAATTTCTTTCATTGATTAGTTTGATGATGATATTAGGTATGGTCTCGGAGGAGTTTGGTTCAAACATTTTCGAAAATCTGGGGCACAAGGTCTGTGTTTGACCAATAGGCTAGTTCTAAATAGGGTTAAAACATTACCTAATACTATAGGAAACTACTCTGAAAATTTGGGGATAATATCTGGTATGGTCTAGGAGGATCGAGAGATATGTTCGGATATTCACCAGAATCTAGGTAACAACATCTGAAGCTCTCTACCAAGACAAAAAGCTTTCCAATATCAGGGCCAAGAAAAATGTCTGAAAATTTAGATGACTAGCTTCGCTCTGGCCGTTTTGGATGAGGATGAGGATGATACAAAGCAAGAAAGTGTAAAATTAATATGGGAAAATTAACTGAACCACGTAAGAAGTATTCAGCCAAACTCAGTTATTCCTTTCATGTTACCTGATAGGACAGTTAGCGTCTAGTCAAAAGGGTACAATAAACGGTGTGTCAATAACTGAAAGCTAGATTATGCACAATCAGCCATACAGACGTACAGTCGCGAACCAAAGTTTTGCATCCCCCTTGGCTGACAGGAAGGTGAAGACAGTGTTAAAGATATGCTAAACGATCGGACAAACTGGTGTATCGAGTTGGTAACGAAACAGTGTGAGCTTCATTTTCGATGGCTTGCAGTTTGTTGTTTCTGAAAATGAACCTTACACTGTTTCTTTACCAACTCGATACACCAGTTTGTCCGATCGTTCAGCATATCTTTAACACTGTCTTCGCCTTCCTATCAGCCAAGGGGGGTGCGAAACTTTGGTTCGCGACTGTAAAGTACGTAAGATAAGGAAGGAATATATTATACAGTTGTGGATGCTATATAATACACCAGGACGATAGTAGTAGAATTGAAGATCATATGTTAGTTATTGCCATACTAACATTAGACATACAATCTTAGGGGGGAAATTTTGTATTGGTAAATCTGGAGCAACTGAATCCTCCAAACTATTCCAAGCAATGGATCACCAATATTTTTGTTCATCTAGTCCTGTTAGATATACAATCTTAAGGCTATCAGTTACCTAACATTTCTTTCAAACTGATAAAAGGTGATACCTGGCGGAGCTTCGATGAATTGAAGAGTGAAGTTAAAGAGCTTTGCTAAGGCTCTCACAACCTGGATGTCTAGGCCAAAGTAGCGATCTTCCTGTTCCTTTGCCACCTCGCTCCGCACCATTACGTTAGGCGGAATGCTGAATACCACTACCTAGGATTGGATGAACACAAATCCTTCATTTCTAGGAACTAAATGGTGCAAGTAAGTCTCGCTTTAATATGTCTCCTTGTATTGGGCCATATCACACATTTTGCTGTTTCGAGGTGATGTGATGGCACATAAAATTTCATGTATGTGCGTAATATACATACGGTAGTGTATTCTAAATGGTATGATGAGTGTTAGTGTTTCTAAGACTATGATTGATATGATAACAGTTTCCACTGTGTCTTGACAAAAAAGTAATTATTAATAATATAAACATTTGAATTACATATATGGTATTGAATATAATCATTATATACAATTATGACAAAGAGCTACTTGTCTTGTAACACAAAAAGAGCTCGTGCCTGAGTTTCCTTTGTTCCTGTATGATAATACTTAATTTACCCACTGCACTTGAAGCAAAACAGCCATTTGATCATTAATTTCATTCCTGTGGAGAATCCTTTGCCCTTTTTGTTTGCTGTAGCATTTTGGTGTGCTCCTTGACCACTGCAGTTTGGATGAAGGCGGGAGTCATGTTGCTTCTCTTTCTATTTTAGCGCCAATCCTTTCTACTGCGATGTATTAGGTTTTGGCTGTAAACAGCTATATATGGGACGGGATATCAAGAATAATTTTTCGATTTATCAAACATCTTTGACTGCCACCTCACTGGATTCCTGTCCTGTTCCAACCGAATATTTGTGTTGTTTAATTCTCTCTTCTTAAAGTTTTACTGTTACAACTACAATAATATGTATTTAAATGGAGGTAATCTGTACAACGAAAGTTCCAGCATAATCAAAGACTATTTAATATCGAAGACAAATTGCTGATTTTGATACTGACTAATAATTTCATAAGGTTACAGAGCTCACCACAATGTCAAAACACATATTGTACTACAATATGGTATTTGCACTATCCGCAGGAATGAGACTGATATATACACTATATTTCTGCAGGTTAAATAACATAATGCATGATCAAGGGAAACCCAGGTAGAAAAATAAAATAATGTTGATAATAATATTGATATTAAATAATAGGGAATATGTTAAATGCCGTCCATGAGTATCATTCAATGGGATAGAGTAAAACACACATTAGACTGTATGAAACCCATCACATATGATGATTGGCCCAGTGACCTCTCTAACCACGTGACACCCGAGTTAGTTTCGGCTATGGTTGTGTAAGCAGGATGACCTCAGACAGCAGACTCAAACCCTCCACCCCCTGCTCACTGGGGTGTTAACCTCTGGCATCAGTGAAAGAATTTTACAGTGTCCCGAGCGTGGACCGAACGCTCGACTACAGAAACTGCATACGTGCATTCTACCACTGTGCTAGTCAGAGGCCAAGTTATTACAAAATGAAAAATTTACAAAATAAAGATAACACTTTAAGTTCCATATCAACTCACCGATATATTGGTACCCTTAAAGTCTCTTGTCTTCTCCGGGAACACCGTACCCTGATAATTGACTGATGTGATGTGTGGTGGGCTGTAATGACCCATCACCCTATGTTTCAGAGAATTATTTTTCTTGGAGGGAGAACCATCAGTGATGTGAACATCAGAGTAGATCGTGGTGCTGTATAGAACTGAGTTGCTCGGGTACGAAAAGACACCTTCCAGAATTCGGTCATTGTATAGGAGGTTATGGAGTACCTCGTAACGCCCGCTGTCATCCTCTGTCTGGTAAACGAAAATATAGCATTAGTGTCATAAAAATAATTATCACCTATTAATATATCGTAACGTCACCTCAACTGCCTGGTGGCTTTCTTGCCCTGTGTTGAATCTACTGTAGATATACAGTTATATAGTATGTCACAGATCCGTTGTATGTTTCTCAGTTCACATTTCTTTGACCAACACAGTACTGGATATGAAAAGTTAACCATTAGGAATTACAGTAATTATTCTTATAGTTGGTCTCCGTCAAAACTCAAACACATTGTGTCTTATCTAATAGGTCTTTGACCTCAAGCAATCGGATGAGTACCCTGGTGTATCACCTAAACATATACACAAAAAACAGTGTTAACTTTAACTTAATCCCACTGCACTAACACCAATAGTTTCAAAGTAGTTACTCCACTTGTTAACCTCTTTAGCCACGGGCCTATTGACCCTGGCAGCTCTGTTTTGCGGGCCTTTCTCCCACACTCGCATGTCACTATGTAAACAACACATTTTACGGCTAATAGCCACTCACGCTACATAAATTAATGATACAGGATATTAAATTACAAACCTTTAGCTGTCTCCTCATGTACAGCTGCGGTCTGGAGTTCGTGGTCCACCCAGGGTTGAGAGCATGAACCCTGCATCACCCTTACTTGACTGCGAGTTACTATCCAGACGAGAAGTCTCACATGTAGAGTATCTCGCTGAGAGTTGTTCACACGGATATCCGAACTTTGAACCATATTTTTGTTTTCTTTTTTTACTCCTATCACGTCAGTTACAACTTTAACCTTAAGAATTCTTATACTAATGTGACTATTTTATGTAGCAGTGAAATATAATTGCATTAATGAATAAAACTTCATTATGTAATGTCATTCATAATAATTTATTAATTTCTGCAAATATTTACAATATTTCTAACGTATAGTTTGTAATCAATATTTTGTGGAGGAGTAATAGTAATGAAAACAGGTCAGTATTTAAGGACAATATTATTCAGATATGAATCTAAATTTATATACAGTGTATTACTATCTCACTTATAGTTTGGAATCTATATTTTTCAGAGTAGTGATAATGGAACAATGAATAATAATATAGCCGGTGTACGTGACTGAGATGATAATTCTCTTCGAACTACAGATTAAAATAGCAGTTAGCTTATCTGAAAACATCTCGAAGTGATGTTATATAAGGCCTCTTGAGATAATAACTCATAGTGTATCAGCAACACGAATGTCACATAGTTTAAAAGACAATTTACTATATTGCTGATTATATTTCAATACTGCATATAAACGCCAAGCCATATTCGTGTGTTTGCGTGGCAATTGAGGTGGTGGTTTGGTTACATGGTTCCATGATGAGGAATAAAAAAGTTTCGAAGCGTGATTTCGGTAACTTTATCCGAGGTGAAGTCGATACCGCAATATTAGGTTCTGGTTAGCAGCTGTGGAGACTCACCATGAATCGGAGAGACGTGAACTTACTCCTCAGAGAAGTATGGTTCAAAGTTGGGATATCCGTGTGAACAACCCTCAGCGAGATACTCTACATGTGAGAATCCTCGTCTGGATAGTAACTCGCAGTCAAGTAAGGGTGATGCAGGGTTCATACTCTCAACCCTGGGTGGCCCACGAACTCCAGACTGCAGCATACTTCTGAAGACTAAGTGGACATCTGTAGGATGGGTAGCCAGTTCAGAATGACAGCAACTTAAAATTCCAATTTACACTCTATTTACATATCAAAGTACGTTTTCACACTGATTTCGTTATAAAACATTTCAGAATCACGTTTTTCAACATAACAATATGAAATATAATATCACTGTCGTTTTTATGTATGTATATGGTAATACAGGAAAAAAAGGAGCTCTGGAAAAACATTGTTCCACCCTCACTGCCATTAACACTGGCAGAAAGTGGGTATCTGGACCATGGTTACTCCCTACAAACCCAAATTAGTGTTATCACCCGAGACACCCATGTTATGAGGCGCATAATTGAATCTGTATTGTCGAGAATTCTCGTCACTCGCAGTCCTCCACACTTGTTTCTGGTGACGAAATTTGAGGGAGACTAACCATTTCAGAGTAGTTGATCCTCAACATTGGCAAAAGTTTATAGTCTCCAACGATTGTTTTAGTTTGATAACAATCGATCAATCAAACAATGTTTTCTGGTAAAGGTAATTCTAGTTAAATATTTTTAAGTTACATAGTTTGTTGTTCGGTATAGACTTTTACATAATCATCAAATGTGGTAGGTAATATTCTCGTCGTATACCCATTAAGTTAGGGTCAGAGTAGCCCAATTCCTCCCATTGGTTTAGTTTCTGTTTCTGTCTACAGTAGAAATCAATTTCACATAAATACATTCAATTTTCAATTTAGATGGTGCCAGCCCTAAACCATGTTAATAAAAAAAAAAGTTACTTAGATAAAACTATTGAATAAGCTGACCAAGCACATAACTTTGTGCTCGAAAGGTAACAGCTTCTCCAGATTTAAAAAAATATATACTCTAGTGTACTTGATTGTCTGGGTAGCAAATCAGCAACCTAATTCAGATGCAGATATTTGATCGACGATACCGAAATCGTAAAAATTAAGAGCATTTCAAATAGCTACAGGTCCTACATACGTCTGATTTGACCAGAGTGAAAGATATGAATGTTTCGAATATTTTAACTTGTGAATCGGGATTCGAATTACTGACTGGCCCAACATTGGCAACGCCAGGGGGAAAACGCGGGAGTGGAGCCAACTGTACCTGCCGTACTTATATAATTCCGTATTTAAAATTTAATCTTGCATGACATTGAGAAACTTGATATTGTGTCCTCACAGGGTCTCATACACGCAGCAAATAAAAAACATAAATTTATCCTAATGCCTATTTACCATTAAGTCACCAGCTGACATACAGTTACCTTGATGACACCAACGAGGTGATCTGTCTTCCTGCCCTTGGTGGTAAGAGAGAGTGCTTCCAGCTGATCTCTCTTCAGTCCTACTATCACCCATCGGCCTCTGTAGTCCCAGTGGTCGTGAGGGGCTTCAGATGCTTGATGGTGAAGGGGGGCTGGATCAGCAAGGAGGAGGAGATAGGCTCGGCACAATCCACCCCAGTTCCAAACCACACCCTCCAACCCTGAGTCTGCCCGAGCACCAACTTCAACCACCTAAGGCACACATATATGAAACGAAAATATGATATGTAGTTTTATAAAAAAAATCTACTTTTCTCTCTAAAACACAGTTGTATATTTGAGTATCATGTTAAAACAATCTGTTGTATAGCAAAACTAAATACATATTCGGAATCAACACGCACATGAGCATGTTCATAGCATATTTCTAGTAGGAGTCTCCATATGTTAGTTGTGAAATTTGAAAGTTAACGAAATATTTCTTTTTCGCTACGATCGTAAGAAAAACACATCACTGCAAAGTGACATACACGACCGTATCCACGTATTGATAAATGGCAAGCGAGTATATGTGTAAGTTATGTTTAGTCCTAGAGTAGTAGCAGGTGTGTGAAAAGTATTTAGAGAAAAATAACGAAGTAATATGGGCATTTATGGATCTCGAGAAAGTATATGACAAATTGATAGAAATGGATTGTGGAAGGTCTTGCAGTTGTACAGGCTGGGGTGGAAATTATTCAGAGGGGTGAAAAGTTTCTATGAGAATAGTAGAGCGTGTGTTAGAGTGGGAAGTAACATGAATGAATGGTTCCCAGTAAAGGTGGGACTCCGTCAAGGTTGCGTGATGTCACCATGCTAGTTTAATATTTATATGGACGTTTTTAAAATGTGGGAGAGAAGCATTTAAATTGTTTCCTAAAATTATATATATATCGTCGTAAATAAAATGGCATAATTGATACAGAAACATATGTATACTTTCTCTCTTCGACTGAGTGAGGAGAGAGTAGGGTTTGTTTATTGCGTATCGGAGTAATCATTTGGTGTTAACTGGCATCTCTGCTGCTTATCATCGTGCATCTGGAGTATTGATTGGTTCTAATATCCCCCTACGCATATACTCAGTTGGAAAGTGTTTTTATGGGCCCCGGTGAGGAGTAAAGCTCCCAGATTCGGGGTGGCTCAACCTACACAGCACTTCTGGACGAGGTTGAATCAAAGGCCTTTCTTACTGAATTTATCTCTCTTAGCCACAAGAATACATCACTCTCTCTTCCATCGCTATTACACGGAAATTGCTCTTCTGATCTCTGTCAATGTATGCTTCTCCCCTCAGGAGAGCATATAACATTTGCAAAGCCACTCGATCTCACTCCTTTTCTATCCAACCCTCTAATGCAATAGTAAATTGGTACATTTAAGTTTTCATATACACTACTGTTCAATTCTGGAGCACACACACAAAAGCACACAACTCCCTAATGCAAGAGGTAACCAATACTCTCGTTTTATCATTTACACAACTGGTCTACTCTAGTAGACTTTACCTCCATTGGTCTTTATCCCTTACTACGACTTATGCTCCTTCAAACGCGATGTTTCTAGGCCTCATGAACGATAATGAAAATGATCTTTGATCTCTCTTACATTTTTTTACAGGCGAGAACAAAATTTTGCTCTTAGTCTATAGCCTTATCTTTTTAAGTAATCCCTCCCAACTCTCCCAAGAGAGCTGCCATCATCAGAACTAAGGGGTTAATTCATCATCTGGTGTAACAAGTCATAAAGGCTCCCAAAGACTGCTAACAACTGCTCTCAATTGATTGCAGATTGCATCACGACTGTGGGTCGTCTCGCGTTCACTCAAGCAGTCAGCTATGTGTAACAGAGTCTTTAGAGTTTTAGAATATTTGCTCACCAAGCAAGTCCTTTTTCGTTATAGAAGTACTGTATATTTTCAATTGTAATTTGCTAAAGGGTTTCAGTGTGGCACTGTAATATTGAGCTTACACAATAGTTTATGATGCTTTTCAAATGTTCTTTAGTGTTGCTGTATAACTTGTAAAATGGAGATTAATTGGTTTTACGTGTATATAGCAGATAATAATATCATAATATCTATATTTCTATACAAATAATCCCAGTGGTCGCCAGCAAGAATATTATGATGATGATAATATTCTTTTTTCTTTAAGGGACTACAAGCAAAGGCGAAACTGACTCTACAAAGAAATGTTGGTGATTCATCTTACTCACATACATTATGTAGAGACACTTACTATCAGAAAGCGAATGAGAGTTAAAACAAATTTATATGCTATCGTGTGTTATTGAGGGTTTATATGTTTGAACCGTCACGTGTTGAGAAAAGGTTCATACGTTCGAACGGTACGCTACAGCCAGCCACGGAGGATTGATTGATTGAGAGATAGATGCCATTAGCCATCTGGCGGTGCAAAAGCTAAGGTCATATACCGCCCAACATAATGATTAAATTCTAAGGATTACAAAAACGGGTAATTTATATGATTTATAAAATATAATCATATTTTATACAGGCTTCACTATCCTAAAAGGTAAAATCAGCATGATAAAAAGGACATACCAACTAAAACTCTCATTAAAAAATAATATCTAATTAGCTTAAGTAAAATATATAAAGGAATAACGAAAAATCATGAACTATCTAAAAAATAAGAAGCCATACAAATCATAAAATTCCCATTTTGTGGAGAAGGCCAGACTCCTCACACGAGGGAGAGGGTGTTCTCTCCCACACTACAAGCCTCCTCCCAGAGCACCCGAGAGAGTCTGTAAGAACCGTCCCCCTCCCGGTACTGGGAGAGGTACCGACGACGAAGATCCCCAAGGCTGAGTCATTCCACAAGAAGATGCCACACTGTCAAAGGGACCAGACAATCATTACAGTAGGGAGGGGGTGCCCTCTCCATTAAAAATCCATTAGTTAAATGTGAATGGCCAATACGGAGATAGGCAAGAGCCTTCTCCTACAGGCGGAACATGCCGCTGTAACGCCACAAACCCAGGCGCTGACGAACGCCACGGGGCTCTTAGCCCATACGGCGTCCCATCTGTCCTGCCAGCAGAAACGATGAGCAGCATCTATGTATGGTCGAAGGTCCATTGCAGGTACGGGATGATGCCTGGCAGGAGGCCGAGCATCAGAGGCCACAGACTTAGCCAGGGCGTCGGCCCACTCTTTCCCATCGACACCCACATGGGCCAGGACCCAACAAAATGTAACTCTGCGGCCACAACATCACAGGAGGACAAGCCACTCGAGAACACCAAGGGATAGAAGAAGTTAAAATTTCCTAAGGCCTGCAAGGCACTACATAAAAAGTTAAAAATAGTAAATGAAGACTGAGGGAAAATAAAAATTACTTGGAGGGCATATAAAATGGCCGAAAGCTCAGCAGCAAAAATTCACATGACAAAAGGGAGTCTGCCGCCTTGATACTGTCAGAAAAGACACCCCTAAACCCAACTCCAGCATCAGACTTTGACTCATCAGTGTACACTGTCAGTGGAGGTATTTTCTAAGAAGAGGGAGCGAGCCACTGGTTGAGGAAGAAAATTCTTCTTGTCTGAAAAACAAGTGCAGGTGTGAACTTCTGGAAGAAGCCATGGTGCCACCCTTGGGACCTGCACAGGACAAATCTGGAATCCTCCATACCTGACCCGGAAATCAAAGGGCAATGGCATGCAAAGTTGTGAGAGGTAATACTGAGACATGATATCAAATGACACCGCCAAGCAGGGAAAGGAGTCAGGAAGTTAATGTAATTGATGTCAACAACAAACCATCAGAGACTGCCGACGGAGATGAAGAGGTGGCACATCAACATCCACCAGGAGACTGGGGATTGGGGATGACCTGAAGGCTCCAGTTGCCAGACGTACCCCAGCATGATTAACAGGGTTTAAAACTACCTTATCTAAAATGGTATTATAACACGTTTGTTTCCGTATAATTTTATTTGAATAGTACTAGGAAATAGCGTAAATATCTGTTTTTTCTCCTAATGTAAATGGAATTTTTATTTACTTTGAATATAAGAGCAATGACCATAGAGGTTATGTGGTAAAACGTGAATTTTTAGCACACCAGTTTGAAAAAGGAAAACCTTATAAGTTGCGGTTAAATAGGTATTTCTGTTGCAGCCAAAGCTCGTTATAAGATTTGTAGTGTCACCATTCAGACGCATATTAATCACTTGTTGGCCACTGTGAAAGTAAAGAGCATTTAGAACTTGTAAAGATTCGTTGCACTACACAACAGAAACCCATTTCTCAAGTTTTGCCACCACTTGTGCAAAAGCCCCTACCAGGTTTTCAGAAATGAAGATTGAAGTATTTACAGTATATCAGAACATTCCTCCATTGATCATCTAGGGGAATCATTGCCTCAGTTGGACAAATAATCAGCATGTCTTAAAGGCATAAAATTGCACAGAACAAAATGTGGCAAGCTGCAAAAAAGTGATTGCACCCAGTTTTGATGAACAGCTTATACATGATATAGGAAAGAGTAAATTCAGTTTCACAGTTGATGAAAGCCCGAATGAAGCCAATATTTCATGCTTAGCCCTTACTGCACAGTATTTCAGTGAAAAGAAATATTCACTGATAAATACATTCTATCGGTTAGTTACACTGAAAAATTGCACTACAAACACACTGCATAAAACTGTTAGAAAATGCATAGAAGAGGATGGACTGGAAATTGAAAACCTGATCGGTATACGATGTGATGGTGCCAACGAAATGGTAGGCCCGTAACTTTGCTGAAAAATGATAACCCCAACATAACATTATTTCGGTGTATCTGCCACTCCTTACATCTAACTGCCAGCAAATCATCAGAAGTGTTGCCTATAGTGTTAACATTCATTGTTCGTGAGTCATATAACTGGTTTTCAAATAGTCCCAAACGAAGTAAGAAATATAGGGACATATATCAAACTTTTGAGAATAAAACTCCAAAGAAGATCCCTGGCATGGCAGGAACTCGCTGGTTAGAATGATTGGAGGCTATGGATGTCATTGTCGAACAGTGGGATGCACTGACGTTACATTTTCAAATGGCAGCATCAAGTGAACGCTGCTACACAGCTAAGCATTTGTGGGATGCTTACAGTGACCCTCAGAACAAATTGTATATGGTTTTCACTCAGAAAGTGCTGAAAGAGGTAGTCAGAGTGAACAAGCTATTTTAAGAGTGCTGACGATACGAAGCTAACTCAAGATTTACTGAAAATGTGATGCAAATCGTTATGGAACCTACTCATCTTGCAAAATTTCCTATGGAACAACTACCTGAGCTGAAATTTCTAGATTATGTGATGCCTGTATCAACCATTAATTTTGGATACGATTTTAACACCACATCATCTCAAATAACATATATGTTCAAGAGTGCTGCAGGAATATTGTGGTAGAGTTGATCAAAGAAATTCAAATGTGCCTTCCTGTACTAATGCTGAAAAATTTCCATTCAAAAATAGCCACTTCCCAGTGCAAAACCATAATTTCTCCCTTTGCTGCAAAGTACCAATCGACTTTCAAGGACATAGATCAGCTTGAGAATGAATTGTATGCTTTATGTCTGGAACAGTGGCCTGGGGAATGCTTGAATGATGTACAGTTGCGGGCAGATGACTCGAGGCCACCTCATTCACCAATATGCTGGTGTTGTATCTGGTAACAGTGGCAGCAATGAAGTGGACCGAAATTCAGTTGTCTGCTCGGACGAAACAAACCCTTGGACCCACTTCCAACCAAGGTAGAGACGATTCTCAAGTTTGCGAAACCTACTACAGTAAAGGGACTACAGGAGTTTGTGGGCATGGTTAACTTCCACCACCGCTTCGTGCCAAACGCCTCCATGATCATGTAGCCACTGTTCACAGCTTTAGCCAACAAGCCGAAGGAGCTCATTTGGGATGATGAGGCCTCCACCGCATTAAGCAATGCTAAGGAGGCCCTGGCAAAGGCAACAATGTTAGTACACCCACGTCACACTGCACCAGCAGCTCTCACAATCGATGCATCTGCAATAGCTGTAGGTGGGGTGCTAGAACAACAGATTAATGGGTGCTGGCAGCCCCTCGCTTTTTTCAGTCATCACCATCGACTTCCTGAGCAGAAATATAGTGATTTCGACCGTGAACTCCTAGCTCTACCTGGCCATCAGACATTTCCGCTACTTCCTCAAGGGTAGGGATTTCACAGCTTTCACCAACCACAGGCCACTAACGTTTGCTTTTGCCTAAGTGTCCGATCCTTGGTCAGCCAGACAGCAGCGCCACCTGACCTACATCTCTGAATATACGACTAATATCCAGCACCTGTCGGGCAAGAACAATTTGGTTGCAGATGCACTATCACGCGCCACCATCAACGTTCTCGCCCCAGGAGTCGACTATGTTGCCTTGGCGACCGCACAGAAAGATGACAACGAGGTACAGTTGGCACCACTCCCGCGTTGACCACTGCGCGTTGCCAATGTTGAGCCACCCAGATATTCGAATCCCGAATGAAGCGAAGCACTCATGATCGAGTGAGATGGAGGGAGGGACGACTGAGTTGGGGAGATGGAGGTCATGAGTGCTTCGCTTTGTTCGGGATTCAAATATCTGGGTGGCTCAACATTGACAACGCGGGAGTGGAGCCAACTGTACATGCGTATTGCACTCCCATCTCAGGCCTGGCGTTGGAAGATGTGCTGTTTGTCCCTACCGACACCACAATCCTCTGCGATGTGTCTAATGAACAACCAAGACCCATCGTTCCAGCTGCTTGGATTCGCAGGATTTTCGACATAGTTCACGGAATATCTCATCCTTCCATCTGGGCATCAAATTCACTGATGGCAGCCAAGTTTGTGTTGCATGGAATGCGCAAAGAAACAAGTCGGAAACTGGGCTAAAGCGTGCATCCCCTGTCAAACATCCAAGATTCACCACTTCCAAACTTTGTCCTTCCAGGACGACGTTTCGATCACATCCACGTCGACATAGTAGGTCCACTGCCCACATCCAGAGGGGTCATTTGTTCACCATCGTAGACAGGTTCACAAGATGGCCAGAAGCCGTCCCACTCTCAGATACCTCCACAGTAACATGTGCCTAGTTCACCTCTGTGCTATGGATAGCGATGGCCCAGCTGCTTGGCACCAAGCTACACCACACGACAGCCTATCACCCACAAGACAACGGTCTATTAGAAAGATTCCACTGGCATATGAAAGCTTCCCTCAAGGCACGACTCACTGGACCAGATTGGACAGACGAATTGCCATGGGTCATGCTTGGTATACACACGGCGCTCCGTTTACAGTCCCAGGTGAATTCATCCCAGCGGGAAAAGGAAACCAGGAAACACCCACAACCATGCTAACACGCCTCCGTGAGAAGGTGGGCACACTTTCGCCAGTCCCAACATCCCGATATGGTCAACCAACCACATACGTTCCGCCCAATCTCCAGGACTGCCAATACGTGTTTCTTTGCCGAGATTCCCTCCGTTCATCTCTACAAAAGCCTTATAAAGAGTAAATATTTATGGCAAAATCTACTCATAATGATGACCTTGCTATGTAATGGTAAACCAATTACCTGCTTAACGTTAGGGAAGGCAGTGACAATGGCCACCACACTGGAGTCTTTCATTGCAGCATCCCACATCACTACTAGCAGACAGTCACGCAGTTCATGGGTCACCACACTCTTCACCAGGGTGGCCAAGGCAGCGTCACTAGCTTGGGTGATGTGAGATTGTGCTATGAACAGTTGGAATACTGTTAAGAGCAGTGCCAGGCGAGAAACAACCTGCCTCCTACATTTAGGATGACTGTGTACTCCTTCTGACAGCACCATTCTGAATATACAAAAAAAGAAAGGTTAATATTTTATCTTTTTTAGGGCTTAAAATTTAAGCACATTTTATTCTAGCCTGGTCTTTGTCAAAATGTAAGCAGATGAGAGCTGCTAGTATCATTAAGGCAAATTTTCTTCCAGTCACAATATTTTGGCTGAAATAATTAAGCTGTGTTACATTTGTATTTTATATCATTTTTAACTTTACTTTCATGCAATTACATAATTACTAAACTTTATATTGATAGAATAATGACAATCACTCAAAAAGTCTCGGGTCCACAAACACAAACGAGTTTTTTGTAGTCTACGAATTATAAGGATTTCTTATCTTGATTAGTGTCATGGAGAACGACACGTTTTCTGTGACCAAAGAATGACTTATCTTGCATCATCCAAAAACTTGAGTTTGGAGAAAGAAACAAGCAGGTCTAAATTCCGTTTACTCGCTGTGGTGTCTAAGCTGCTACTACTACTACTTGTTGGATTTATTGGCTATCAACCAGTGGCATATAGCCAAACGTCATTAAGCCATCGGTTCCATTTTATTATATCAATCTATATAAGGTCATAAAGTTTTGTCTCCCTCAGAAAACTCAGCAGTTTGTTTATAATATTTTCATCATCTGAAAAAATATTGTCTATTGTGAATGCCAAATTTTAATGGTGAATGTATTATTTAACATTATTTCTTTGATTATTATATTCATTACAAAATATTAGTAAATGACTAATTGACATTACTTGTGTTCACGAGGGGCACATAGGGGGAAAATTTCTATTTACATATGCTTCTAAGTGGGTTGCCCATGTGGCATTGAGCCTGAGTCGGGCCAACACCACCTCGTCCCTGCGGCTACGCCATTATGACGTAGCCCAGGGTTCAATAACTTTTTTACTTTATTTCTGATGTCTAGTCTGGTCCACTGCCTTTGCCACAGGAAATGAATTAGAGATTTAATGAGGGAAACAAAACATCTGAGATCCGTAAGGTCCAGATCAACAGTTGACCCGGCTAGTATATCAGTCTGTTCATTGCCATAGATACCATAATGTGATGGTACCCATATTAGCTTGATTGATTTATTGGCACAATACAGCTTACTAATGATATTACCCTGTAGTTCATTGTTAGTAGTATTCAAAGATTTAATAGCTTTAAGTGAACTTACGGAATCAGTAAATATAACTATCCTATCATGGGTCATCTATAGGGCAATATCCAAAGCTTTATAAATAGCAAAACGTTCTGCAATAAAAATAGATGTATGATTCGGCAGTCTGAATCCTTACTGGCATTCAGTCGACGATACACCTGCACCCACACATTCATCCGTCTTGGAACCGTCGGTATATAGATGGAAATACTGAAGATGTTTAACAATTATCTCACGAAACCTCTGGTGTATCTACACCTCCGGCACCCGGGATTTAACCCCTGGCAACCAAGAGTCCACAATAATAAAAGGGGGTGTTACAGGGTGCAATAATTATAATAATAATTCTATACCGACACACTCTACGAGGTCGTGGAGTCTTACTCTGAGGGACTTCACGCCAATGCCCTCCGGGGCCATGAGACGCCCAGGCGGATAACATGGCCCTTCCGGGGGCCTATCGCCATGGCCCCCCGGTTGTAAATGCCTCACTAAGGCATTTCCTGGAGGATAACTCGGCTCACCGGGTACCTTAACTTGGGGTCTAGTCCCCCTTGGCCTCACGCCAGTGCTCCCTGGGGCGCAGGGGTTCCCGGACGGATGACACGGTGGGCCTAGCGCCATGGACCCCGGGTGCAGTTGCCGAAGCAGGGCATTCCCGGGAAGATGACTCGGCACCCTGGCTTTCTTAGCAAAGTATATTAACAGAAGTTGGTCTCGTTTTAGACGGAGGAAAGGCACTTGTGACTCCACCTCTAGACGCTCGATTGGAGTGCAATGTTGGGCTCCAAGAAACACACACAAACACACATTCTGCACAACATCCAAACCTTTCAACACAGACTCAGATGCCGAACCATACACTATGGACCCATAATCTACTCTAGATCTGATCAGGGATTTATATAGCATTAACAATGACTTCCTATCTGCTCTCCATTTGGTATCAGAAATGCACTTCAGTAAATTGAGTGCTTTTAGGCATTTAGTTTTTAACTGACTGACATGGACTCGCCATGTCAGTCGACTGTCAAAATGCAGTCTAAGAAATTTAGCTGAATTTTGAATAGGTATAGGGGGTTGCCACTCATAGTCAGCCAGACGTCTGGCTACCTCCTATGAGTGAAAATAACCCCTACGCTTATTAGCTCCGGCCAAAGCCGAGAGCTCCAGGTTTTATGCGAATTATTGTTCTTGTTCTTGGGGCGACCACTTCTTAAAAGGGGTTCAACTCACTCACTCACTCACTCACTCTCTTCCTCCCATCCATTTTCTTTTACCGACATTGAAACATTTATCATTATTATTATCATTTTTTCTTCTTGGTGTTCAACCAATATTTAAGAGGTTCAACCGAGAGGGGGTTCAACCGAAGGGTTCACCCTCAATAAAAAGGGCTCATTTTCAAAATTTCAATATAACCATATGAATACGAAAATCCAGATAAAACATAATTAATATTTTTGAGACCTTTACATATGGATATTTTATTATTTCACTTGAATCATTAAGAGCCGATGCTTTTGAAGGGTTTTCCTTCATGTTCTTGTTCTAATTGAAAACTTAAAACCCCACTGGAGGCCCCAATTGTGAATCAAATCAAGTGCCAATTGGATCTGAGTAGCCGAAAATTCTGCACTACGGCTGGAGTGCCATATAGCACAGTCATCAGCGTACAGTGAGTATTTAAGATTTCGAGGAGGAACTGGTAGAATGTCATTGATCATACATAGAAATAAGGTCGGAGACAGAACACTTCCCTGGGGGACCCCGTTTGCGTGGACAAATGTGTCCGAGAGAGTGACTTTGTCCGAAAAGTGCATGACAGAGAAAGTTCTGTCAGAAATGAAGTTCTTTACGAACAACTGTAGGTTACAGCGTAATCCCATCGCTTATTATAGTTTCCTGAGGAGGCCATGTCACCACGTCATGTCGTAGGCTTTTTCAATATCTAAAAATACTGCAATCAAAAGATGGTTTTTGGCAAATGCCTCTTAAATTTGATCTGCCAGGTTCACTAGCTGATCGAGCGTCTGGCGAACTTTATGGAAGCCACACTGCTCGTCAACCAGCAAATTCCTGGAATTTAAAAAAGGCAATAGCCTACGATTAACAATTCGTTCCATGACCTTGCATAAGCATCTAGATGGTCGCACGGAAAATATGGAAGAAAAAAGAAGTTTGAGAAAAAGAGGTGCCCAAATGACGCACCAGACTACTGGGCCCAACTACCACAGGGTTTTCCCTGAGGCAGCAAGTGCTGCGGGTATGGTGTAGGGAACAACTAATTACTAACTACCATCAACTACTGGTTGTCCTCCAGCAAAAACAAAACACTGAAGGTGCAGCACAGCAGTGCAGCAAAACGCTGCAGATTTACTTTAATTTATTACTTTACTAGAGCAGAGAAGCAACAGAGTACAGCTGGTGTGAGGCCTCGGTACACCACGGACAGTACGTGGTAACTGTTGCTTCTGTGTTAAGCGAGGACGAGGTCTTGACTGTACAGAGTCTGGACGCATAATGCTGAGCTGCAACTGCCCTACAAAGATTCTGTTTCTCAAACATCAACTCTTATTGACTCATACAGAGAATCATATTAGCTAGAACGTTATAAAAGAAGCTTCAGTATAACTCAGGTTTATACTATATAAGGAAGTGTAACATGTTCCTTGATAAATCATATAAATCCTTCTTTAAGAACAAACTAATTCAGGAACAACAAATTTGTATAGGCAACTAAAACAAGGCAACACGCCTACACCAAATTTAAGTAATATAAAAAACAATAAAAAGTTAGTAACAAGTTTTAACTAAGTACTTAACATAGGGCAAAACAATAACATCTAAGTTAAGCAATACACAGAACTATTTACTGGAACAAATAGTCATAACCTAATCTTTCTGGAGTCTTCTTAATCCTAGTACTCCTCCGTAGCATTTCATGGTTGGAAATTAATTAAAATAATTTGTACGGCACTGATAAATGTTGCAACGGTCCACCCGTCTGACAATGCGTACAACCAGGTGGTGACACTGATGGTTCTAGCAATACAGCATGTTATTCCGACGTCTTGTCACCCAATGGAGCAGATGGCACGTTCACCAACTCGACTGCAGGTGGCTGAGTTGGATTCTGTGCCACCTGCGCTAACTAAAAGGTGGTTGAGTTGTTGTTGTAGTTCCCCAGACTGTTCCAAGTCTGGTTGACCGAAGCCACGCAGATGCTCAGGCCCCTAAATGTGAGCCAGGGCAATAGTGAGATCTGTTCCTTCGAAGGCTACAGAAAAGGGGATTGCTGACTCACGGGCATATACCCCCGAGCCAACAATTCCACTGTCTGTAGTCTTCCTTGTTGTGCGACCCAATCAGGCGATCTCGTCAGCTACCCAGAAGGAATGAGAAATAGTTTGAGAGACAGCCAGAACAGGCCAGAGTATATTAAAGGATGCCTAATTCCTTATTTTCGGATAGAACCCCAGCCATCACCAGTGTGTGCTGGGTAGCTGAGAATTATGTTGGGTAGTTTACATCAACACATCTTCCCCCAGCCATCAACACATCTTCCTCAGCCTACAAGGTTGCTATCCTTGCTCTTACAGCCGTGTACCTACCTACTGCTAGGTGAAGAGGTACATAGGGGGCTGGGAAAAGTGTCCAGCAATTCCTCTGACCCAGGAATCGAACGTTGAATTTGGTGGTTGATAAAGTAGTGCAGTAGAAATATGATGATGATTGTTATTTGTCTGCACATTTACTTAAGAGATAACATTTATTCAAGTAACTCACTGTCGAGAGATGAATGTAATTTACACAAACTGACTACTACTAGTGCGATTCTAGATAAGAGGCTAATATAAGAAGCAAGATATACTAAATTTACTGCCCTCAAGTCCGTTGTTATATAACTCCGTAACAATAGAGTGAAAATGATATTATATATTATAGATATCAACATATGAGGAGACCAGGATTTTACGTACCACAACTAAAAAGAGAAAAAACAACAGGTAAACATGAAAAGAAGGGAATCCTAAGCAGTTCAAACTGAACCCGAATGGTGGCAACTACTTGATTCAATACGATTCGATCTCTAACCCTCTCCCCAGTAACTCACTGAGTAGAAACAACCTTAGATGTTTTTGTATGGACGATGGTGGTGTTTCCCTTCTATAAGCCTGGGACTGTACATCACAGCCTCATCAGAGCTACTAAAATCTGCAACCGACGAAACCGAAGAAGTAAGTTCTTTAAAAAAACACCAGTCAGCCTTTTGTAATCTCCACAGAGGAAGACGAGACTGCAGGTCATACCTTTTGTATTCTATGAGTATAGGAATATGGTCACAACCATGTATATCGGGTAACACTGTTCCAAGTTAAATATAACAGTGCACTGGGTGAGCAGAGGGAAATGTGAATGGCGGTAAATGTGTAACATCAAAATTATTAAAACGTCTTATCCCTCATCTTCAATAAAAGAAGCCAGCAAAACACCCCTGGGATTGACCAAACTGTCACCCCACAGAGGATGACGACCATTAACCGATAAAGACCGGGTAGCGGTGATGGTCACTCTCTTGGGAGCAGCCGGGTAGTGGTATAAGCTACTCCCAAGGGGTGACCGGGCGGCATATTGGCCAACTCTACACCATTCCCGCACCAATTGTGAAAACGGCTGGTCCTGACGAATTGAAGGGGTAACTAGTTTAAACATCGCAACTCGCGTACGCACGGCTCCATATGGTCTGCACCAAGATCAATATGTACATCTCTTGGCCTTGGTCTGCACATTAATAATGATAATAATAATGAACGGTTTATTGATTTGGCAGCCAAAGAGCTGAAAATACATAATAAGTTAGTGATTGATCATGAATGGGAATTACAATTACAATTGAAATATCTCTTAAATTAACTATATATATTATATACATATTATAATACATACACTTACATCTTCAGTCTTCACATAGATATACATGGTATGAATAGATAAGTTTGTGTGTGTGTGTGTGTGTGGTGAAGTAGGGAGGGAACTTTGGACATCATGAAGGTGATAATTGTGGGCTGAATAATTATCATGTAGAGGTGTGTGTGTGTGTGTGTGTGTATGTGGTTTTGTAATCCTAAGCTTTAATCAATAAAGTCAACTTCAATCGCCACTGTTTCTCCATCTCAAACATGTATGCGAGGTGGGATCTAGACAATCCTTTATAAGTCCTTAAGAAACAGACCTGAAGTTTTGTAGAGCGCCTGTTTTAATCCTCCCATGAATGGGATGAAGTAAATGACAGAAGGGGGGTGGGGATGAGGTCAAATGCACAGAGTACTATTTATTGCCCGAGAGTGGTCAATGACCATCAGTCAGACATATAACTTCGCCATGGCAACTTCTAGCGAAGTATTAGAATTCGAGGATGAAGGTTTTTCTTCTGTGATAGTCAGTCAGACTGAAGACAGATTGCATTTTCGCATAAATATTAAAAGTGAAGAAGAGTTCCAGTATTGGAAGGAACTGTATATGCAGACAAATAACACCTGCTTTAACGTGAAGCGTGTATACCCTGGAGGAGAGAGGAAGTTGCTTCATAAGACATACATTTGTCTGCATGGAGCTGTTCGCAACACTGGACAAAAGAAGACGTATACTGGGTATGTATTGCATGTGACCTTGTAGTGTTTCTGTTAATCTTGTGTTGTACATTTAGCTGAAAATTATAGAGCATATGCCTCTGCTTAATGATTCAACCTCTATGTATATTCTGTTTTCGTGCACCTAGTATTAATATGAGGTATGCATTGCCTTATTCCGGTGTCCATTCTGCTTTGTTACAGGTGCCCTGTGACGATGGATGTCAACATTAGGTCCATTACTAAAGACAAATTGAAGAAAGACTGACTGATCGAAAAGTATCCATGCTTCGTTACAATGAAGGGTCTTCACAATCACCCTCGCCAGTCTGCAAAAGCCCTAAATCAACTTAGGGTACTTCCGGAAACGAAGGAGACTTTCACTACGTACTTTGAGCAAGGTAACTATAGGCAAACATATATGTGTGAACATTTAACTGCGGTGCTCAACTCTGAAACTTCAATTGTCGAAACAAAACTGTCCTAATGCATTACTTATTGAAAAATATCATATCTCCGATCAGTGCTGTAGACTACAATACATATTTGTGTAAATCTGAATTACATAATTAGATTATTCATGTATGTGTGCCACTGTGCCATTGCCTAATGCTGATACATACATTCACTTTTAAATTTGCAGGAATGACCGTACCTCAGGCTGTAAGATATCACATAATGAAATTGGGGTTGTGTGATGACTTAAGCGGACTGGCAAATCATGGTATAAACCCATCACCCCGTGCTATCAAGTACATGAGGACGCAATGGCTCAAGAGGCAGCATGGTGGATTCGATAATTTATCCATGGCAGAGTCCATTAGAAAGTATGCTGCAAAACCCCCAGAAATTACTATACTACAGAACGTCGAATATCGATTTTCTGCAGTGCTTGTAACTCCTTTTATGAGGAGAGTTCACTCTATGCTAAGAGAAGCTGGATAAATCGTGATCGTGGATGGTACAGCATGCATTGATCAGCTCAATACATCATTGATCCCATTTCTCTGTGCTGGACCAGCTGGAGCTGCCCCTCTTGCTTTGCTGTTTACATCCAGCGTAGACGAAGTATCACTAAAGAAAGGTGAACCTGATATTTCCTGTACATTTATCAACCCAACACAATTATGTATAGTCTCCGACAAAACCCGCTGCCATTGCTTTAGTGTGGGGGGAAGGAGGAAGGCAGATGGGTTCATGAGTGGAAGCAGAGTTGGTTTTAAAGTAATTATATGAAAATAATCATATTATGGAAACAAAAACTTGTGCTTCTGGTTCAGTGTACCTCAAGCAGAGGGGCGTCGGTTTTATCGGGTAGATTATACAATCATTAATGTGTATGTGAGAGAGTGAAAGAGAAGTTTACAGAATTCAGCTGGAAATTGGGGTAATAGTATGGAGCTTTGTTTGTGTACAATCAGTACTATTGGATGCATCCGATATATTTTTTAACCACTTTTGATCTCATTACAGGTTTTGATATGGTGAAAACAGCTGTTGGGGAAAAAGCATTCTATGGGAAGCAATCTCCAGAAACTTTCATGACTGACAACTGCAACGCATTGAAGGGAGCACTAGCCGTAACCTGGCCTGCAGCTCGACAGTTTCTTTGTATTTTTCATTTCCTTCAGCAAGTGTGGCGATGGCTACTTGACCTCAAACATGGCATAAGGAAAGAGGATCGCCAGGAGCTGATGGCTTCAGTAAAGTGCCTCGTTTATGCATCATCGAAGGATTATTTTTTCAGAGCTTGGCAAAAATTCAAAGATAATCCTCTTTCACAGACATACACTAACTTCAGCAGGTAATTTTACATACAGTTAATTCCCTACAAGAACATAAGAGGAAAAACAAACGGAGAATAACGAAGATACTAGTACTAATACTTATCGAGTCTGTAATATTAATACTGACTATTCATAATTATAATAATAATTATTATTATTATGATTAGTAGTAGTAGTAGTAATCTTTCATTACTACTACTACTACTACTACTATTAGTAGTACTACTACTACTACTACTACTATTAGTAGTACTACTACTACTACTACTACTATTAGTAGTACTACTACTACTACTACTACTATTAGTAGTACTACTACTACTACTACTACTATTAGTAGTACTACTACTACTACTACTACTACTATTAGTAGTACTACTACTACTACTACTACTATTAGTAGTACTACTACTACTACTACTATTAGTAGTACTACTACTACTACTACTACTATTAGTAGTACTACTACTACTACTACTACTATTAGTAGTACTACTACTACTACTACTACTATTAGTAGTACTACTACTACTACTACTACTATTAGTAGTACTACTACTACTACTACTACTATTAGTAGTACTACTACTACTACTACTACTACTATTAGTAGTAGTACTACTACTACTACTACTATTAGTAGTAGTACTACTACTACTACTACTATTAGTAGTAGTACTACTACTACTACTACTATTAGTAGTAGTACTACTACTACTACTACTATTAGTAGTAGTACTACTACTACTACTACTACTATTAGTAGTAGTACTACTACTACTACTACTACTATTAGTAGTACTACTACTACTACTACTACTACTATTAGTAGTACTACTACTACTACTACTACTACTATTAGTAGTACTACTACTACTACTACTACTACTATTAGTAGTACTACTACTACTACTATTAGTAGTACTACTACTACTACTATTAGTAGTACTACTACTACTACTATTAGTAGTACTACTACTACTACTATTAGTAGTACTACTACTACTACTATTAGTAGTACTACTACTACTACTACTACTACTACTATTAGTAGTACTACTACTACTACTACTACTACTATTAGTAGTACTACTACTACTACTACTACTATTAATGGTACTACTACTACTACTACTACTACTACTACTACTACTACTACTACTAATAATAATAATAATAATAATAATGTTAATAATAATGTTAATAATAATAGCAGTAGTAATTGTGACACCTTGATCTTCGTCATCAGCTCAGATTTCTGATACGGAATGCACATCCAAATAGTTAATTGTTATGTAATTTTCGGTTAATCAAACTATTGATAATATATTATTTGTTTGCGTTTCAGCTATCTCGCTTCACTAATTGAAAGGAGGGAAGAGTAGGGTATTGCCTTCAGGACTGGTGCGATGCTGCAGGGTAATCACACCAACAATTACTGCGAGGCAACCATGTGCATCATTAAGGAAGTTGTTCTGAATAGGTACGTATCTTATCCTCAATACTGACTTTTATATACGTTGGTACACACTGAGGTTTAAGAACACATGCATAACATATACATACATCTAGTGAAGTAAAAAGGATTTCGCAAATCTTCCTCTTAAACATAATAATTCTTATCTTTGATGTCAGTGTTTTGTACTTTGTCTTGCTTTTGTTTGATTTTATATGAATGTTTTTGCTTTGTCCGCACTTTTATATATAATATTTAAACCATGCTTACTGGAACAGTGTGTCCAATTAAAGATGTCAGTGCGAGTGAGTATGTGTGTACTTATGTGTGTCTTTTTTTTTCAGATGCAAAGCATACAACACGGTTCAGCTGATGATTTTCATGGCTGAAATATTTGATGGCTATATGAAGATGAGACTCGTAGACGTTGCACTTGGGAGGCGGAGAACAAAGAGCATGAGTCTGGCCACACTCTCCTTAGAAGCAGTAACTCCCCTTGGCAGCGGAAAATACAAGGTCAAGAGCCAGTCTACAGCTTCACTGCAGTATATTGTTGACATGAAAACTGGCTTCTGCGAATGCAATGTTGGGGAGAATGGCTCGCTGTGTAAACACCAAGATGCCTGTGCAGAACACAGCATGACCGTCTCGCCCCAAGTGTTCACTGCTACAAGCGAAAATAGGCGGTGGCTGGCGTCAGTGGCAGTGGGCGACGATAAAACCCCTCCAGAAAGTTTTTTCAGGGGGTTGTTGGAGCCACAGCTGAGGGTAGATGAAGAAAACATTTGTGCTGCTGCAGCTCCGGAGTGCGAGACATACAGTCAAAATCAAGCAATGTTGGATAGTCCTTCTATACAGCTCCGGAGTGCGAGGCACAGAGTCAACCTATTTTGGAAGAGGCCGAGACAAGTGAAGATTATCGTGCAGATATAACATAATTCATCACAGCTATGCAGACAGTGAATGAAAAATACGGAAACTCAGAAACTGAGGCAGCCCTGAAGATAGCAGTTAAGAGACTGCAAAAAATAAGAAGTGCCAACATGCTGAGCAGTGTATTATACAACATAGGTAGCGACGTCTGCACCGCTACTACTGGAGCTGGCCGAGGAAAAATTCGGTGCCAGCCAACATCTATTGCACGACGTGGGCCAGGAAAACCTCGAGGAGCAGCCAGTCTTGGAAAAGGACGCCGACCCAGACATTTAGCAAATGGCAAATTGAAGCGGCCACGAAATCTGTCTGTAAACATTGCTGCCAATATGGCCAATGGGAAATCACATGGAAATGGCCATTGAAATATTGTATATAATAAGCTTAATAAATGTGTGTTTTTCCTTTTAAGAAACCATTTACTACTTCCCAAACAATCTAATTTATGTGACCATAAAAATATTGTACTTACCTATAATTAGTGCATGCATCATGAATAATGAATATATGTGTTTTTTTAAGAAGCTATATGAGAGGGAGGACTAAAACAGACGCTCTACAAAGCTTCAGGTCTGTTTCTTAAGGACTTATATAAGGATTGTCTAGTTCATCACCTCGCATCATGAACCCCTTCACCCTTGCATTTCAATTTTCACCCTTTTTCCCAATAACATTTACCAAAGCCAAACTATCAATACCATTGCTGCCCACGTAGTGTGTTGCTTTGTGTGGTTGCATATAAATCGTACTCAAAAGTACTGGGCATGTACACATGGCGTTCAAGTACAAACAAGCCTACAAGTACTCTAAGTATCTTTCAAACTCCGAGTACATGGAATTGTGTATGTGAGTACGAGTGTAAATGTACATATACAGTCTCCAAAAACTATCGGCATATTTTAGATGTTGCACCATTGTGATTATTTACCTCTAAAAAAAAACTACATGTTTGAGATGGAGTAACAGTGGCGATTGAAGTTGACTTTATTGATTAAAGCTTAGAATCACAATGGTGCCATTATCTCCTAAAACGTGCAAGCACTGCAACACGCGACAGTGCTGTCGAGTGTATACATTGCCAAGGAAAACCACACACACACACACACACGCACACACACACACACACACACACACACACCTCTACATGATAATTATTCAGCCCACAATTATCACCTTCATGATGTCCAGAGTTCCCTCCCTACTTCACCACACACACACACACACACACACACACACACAAACTGATCTATTCATACCATGTATATCTATGTGAAGACTGAAGATGTAAGTGTATGTATTATAATATGTATATAATATATATAGTTAATTTAAGAGATATTTCAATTGTAATTGTAATTCCCATTCATGATCAATCACTAACTTATTATGTATTTTCAGCTCTTTGGCTGCCAAATCAATAAACCGTTCATTATTATTATCATTATTAATGTGCAGACCAAGGTCAAGAGATATACATATTGGCCTTGGTGCAGACCATATGGAGCCGTGCGTACGCGAGTTGCGATGTTTAAACAAGTTACCCCTTCAATTCGTCTGGACCAGCCGTTTTCACAATTGGTGCGGGAATGGTGTACAGTTGGCCTATTAATATGCGACCGGGCGGGAGGATGTACCGCTATTGCCAATGTCGACATTTGCGAGCCAAAGTTGGCGTTTTTTTTTACTTGGCTATACTTCACCACCATCCCTACAAATCACCATCGTCAGTCAGTGTGTTACTGACCCCGAACACGGATGGATGTGGATTAGATTTCTCGTGCGTGTCCGATTCTGTATTGCGTCATGCTACCATCCACCACTGACCACCACCCGTGCAGGCCGCGTTCAGTTGTCGTCAGAGCCACTACACCCTAGCGAACGCAACCACGCTCCGCCCAAGAAATTACCCTTCATTCTTCACTTAATTTCTCGGCAATGGAGAGTTGTAGAGATTTGGGCTTGGTTTTATTGGAAAGAGGAAGAGTTGATGGTGCTTACAAAACCAAATTTAAGTTGTTCAGTATCGTAGTTTAGACGTACAGAGTAAGTGGAATAGAGCGATTTTGGAAAAATCAGCCAAAATCGCCCGGACAGGCAGTAGGGATAGTAAGACTAGCCCCCAGACTGACAGATTGGCTATTCATAGTTACCCCGTCGCGGAGGGGTTAAAATCACCCAATAATATAAAGGGAGAGGGAAGGTCCCGTACAAGAATGTCGAAGTCATCCCTTTCAACTGTAACACTGAGAGAAAAGTATAGACTGCATACAGTAGAATAGCAGAGCCACCATGGTGAGCCTGCCCTTCAAATGAATTGAAATACAACGCAGAGTATATAAGAGGACTAGAAGCCCCAATCATTGTCTCGTGGAGACAAACACACACAGGGGAGAAGTGAAAGAGAAGAACTCGCGGTTACTCATAGGAGGTATGCAAGACATGACAAATCTACTAAAGAACTTTGAACAGTGTTACTTTAAAATATATTTTAGGGAAGACTCACGGAGGGACTTTCCACTACCACCTTGATCAGAGGTCTTACTCAATTGACAATTATTTCCTAAACCAGGGCCATTAGAAGAAGAGCGAACACGAGAGGTCGTACTCAGGACAGTAACTGTCCAGTACAGTAGCGGTATTATAAACACAGGCAGAAACATCTACATCCATTACGCAAGTGGTAGAATCACTCTGCTGCTCGAGCAGAAGAAAAACCATATACTGTAATGCGAAATAAAAATGACTGAGATATCTACATTCGTCTCACGCCCTTCTGATGTTTCCAAAGGAAGCATGCGAGGATGATTATTTATTGAATCAATTAGAATCATCGGAGCCGCGAGATCACTTCTGGTGGAATTGAGAGGAAAATATAGATGAATCTTCAGAGACCATTGTAGTGCGATGAGAATCATCCGTGGAATCAAGTGACTAAGAGGAACCACGAAGACGCCTCAGTTGTAATTTAGATGATTATGGTTTCCTTTTTGGAAAGTAGTTGGGAGCGTGGACCTCTACCAACTGAACACCTTTAGCTATGGCTTGAGAATTGTCATCAGGGGAAGGGTAACCGGACTGAGTATCTGATACCGTGTCCAAGAGAGAGAAGCTATTACCGTATATAGTGAAACCGGAGAAATTTTCTCACTAGAGTAAGAAACAGCTGCTGCTTGAGAGTTGAGAGGGTGATGCAATCGATTCGATTTAGATGTTGACGACTTGGAATGAAGAGGGCGAAGGGAGGATGCGTATGCCCTTACACCACTATCTATCTGTCGCTTGATGTTGAGTTAAAGTTAAAGTTAAAGTTGCAGGGTTTTAGTTCAGGCATCTGTCTCTGATGAGACACTCTCCTAAACGTCAGCCAGGCAAGCCCAACTCCCCACCATGGTGCCCAGCCATGGCAGTAACGCACCAGTAAACAGTTTTAACTCTCGGGCCTGGGCGAGGCTCGATCTGCCGACCTCACGGAGTTGCCGTCACTACCAAATTACCAATGCTGATGAATTAGAAGTTGATGATGTCCTGTTCGAAGATGACCAGTCTGCCATGCAAATGGCGTTCCTCACACCCCAAATCAGATATGTATATTCGGCAACGCCGTACCCAGATCCCAGACTAGTACAGTACATACCTCCCGTAATTCGTAGTTTTATCTCACGTGTATAAGACCTCGTTTATCTAAAAGAGAATATATATATATATACATGTGTATATAGAGTAACAATAATATTAAATGAAGAAAAACACACATAAGCATAATGAAATACGGCTTATACAGTAATCAAATGCATATATTTATTGGCACGTAATTAACAGAGAGAGGGATAAAGGTATAAGGAAGTGGACGAGTCAGAAAGATAAACCAATGAATTCTAATATTCAACTTCATCATAATTGTTAATAAGAGAGACCTATGAATAACATGATATATATATACAGTATAGAGATAGATTATTTACAGTATATTTCAAGACAGATTGGTATAGACAAAATCAGGACAGAATAACCACAGGAGAAATCATAGGCGAGATAACAATTAATTTCGTGTATTACATCCTCAGACTAAATGGTACAGTCGTGATACGTAATCCCTGACCAGAGACGAACATCAGGCACCAAGCATACCCAGCATTCGAACTCGGCCTCTATAGATGTACCGAGTGGAAAAATGAGCAATACTAGGTAATACGAAGCTTTCTACTATTTGTCTTTTAGCTCCGGCCTAAGCCGAGAGCTCTAGGTTTTATCGTAATTATTGTTCTTCTTCTTGGGGCGACCACTTCTTAAAAGGGGTTCAACTCACTCACTCACTCACTCACTCACTCATTTCACTTGAATCATTAAGAGCCGGAGCTTTTGAAGGGTTTTCCTTCATGTTCTTGTTTTATTAATTGCACAGTAGCGTCAATCAAAGGGCAGGCAACAATACATACGGTTAGGTGGGACCCATGAGAATACAATTACTACAACCACACACACACAGGCACAAACACACACACGTTCACACACATCACGAAAATATAGCAGAATATAGTGTTAGCACAAGGTGCTCGACACAAGCGACACTCAATGAAGATAGGCTCACCCTGCCACGGTGGCAGGCAGCCAAGCCTCAAACGAGCAGAGACTACAGTGTGCCTCCGAACCATGAGGCATTGACGATGGTAGGAATATTTGTGACGGCAGACAGACTCGTAATGGGTGATGGAGATGCTGAAGGGCCTCTCTGCATCCATGCGTCGCCGTACAGGAAGGACGTCCAACACCACGAGGAGGGAGATAGCAGGCTTCCTTTGAGAGTCTGTTAACTGTACCATTGTGACATAAACCAACATGGGATGGCAACCATAAAAATTTGACAGTCAAGTTAAGATGACGCAATAAGGCCAAAATCGTTAGAATTTGTAGAATAACACTAGAGTGTGTGGGCTGAACACCTAGAGAGGGAATGAAGGGCCGGTTTGGAGTCACAAAAAACGGCAACATTCACACCACGTTGACAAACAAGATTAACAGCATCCAGAATGGTATACAGTTTACACAATGTTGAGCTGGAGTGGTTACAGAGACGATGGCCAAACCAGCCCCCTGGAGGTGACTCCATGTCAGGTGAGAAAACGGCACAACCTGCTGTACCATCCACTTGCAATGAGCCATCAGTGTAGAGGCAGTATGGATCTGTGATTGAGGACATCACTGTTTCTATGTGTTCCAGAACCAACTGCCGCTGTAGAGAAAGTAGTTCCAACTTGGAAGTAGGTGTAAAACTCACAGCAGGTGTTGGTAGCATCCACGGAGGGGGCCCTGGGGGAACGTCTGCAACCATTATATCTATATTACAACTACGGACCATAGAGGAAACAGACCTTATAAGAGTACGTCCACCAGGCAGTATGGGAGGGACCGGGTAGTTTGGTCTAAGAGAATTCCTGATTAACTGAAATTAATTTGGTGAAAAATGTGGGAAATGGAAGCACTTGACAGTGAATCAACTAACATCAGAATATATTATCTCCACTAATGGGGGAAGACACAACTCACTGCTGTGCATCATCGTCATTATCTTGCAACAGAGCAGACATTAGACGTAGCCGATGGATAGCAGCACGGGAAGCGAGTACATCTTGTATGTAGCTGGGTAGACTGGCTGGGGTAGATTGTTCTAACCAGGCATCGACAAGTTGTTGGGCATAGTCGGCGGGAGTGTGATGACGAGCAGTGGCTTGCGTCTTTTTAACAACACGACGAATTAAGTGCCACATAGAAGCCAGACTTGTTTGCTGGTTGATGGTGTCAGTGAACCGCTACCAAGACTCAGTGTGAGCACACTCTTGCAGGGCATCTAAAGCATCCCTAGACATCTGGTAACGATGGAGCATGTCAGTAGTTGGGTTGGCTTAAAATAATAGGTCATCACGTTCAGCCTCTACCATTGCCTCCTGTATACGTGCATCAAGCGTCCAGGAGTGGGCAGTATGGCGATGTTGGAGGTGTGGCCGGGAGACATATAACCTATAAAAGTCATAAGTAGCAGATACAAGATCAGAGTACAACTGTTCAGCTGATGATATGTCAAATGTAGGGAATACATGGGCCATAATTATGATGCAAGTCGGGCAATATTTATGGGGCACAGAAATACGCAAACGAACCTCAAATAGCCTAAAGGTCATGTCAGGATTAGTGGAGGTACAGAGAAGGCGATGTGGCAAGGATCTATGCATGTAAGTCAGGAGACCATTCCTTACCAGATGAACATATGGCACATAACCTGAGAGGAGAGGAGCTTGCCATGAGTGAGCTTAGCATTACTGGTGATACCATATACATTCCAGGAGATGACATCCAGCCGGCAATCACTAGCGAACTTTGTATTTGGAGGTAGAAGTCCGGTGAGTGGGGGCAGATGGGCGACCTGAGGAGGGTGATGGACCAGGGGAAGGGACTGACTCGAAGAGCTTTTCTAGGCGAGATGCAACAGTATCCATCTTTTCAGTAAGGGTAGTGACAGTTGAGATGATGGCCTGCTGAGCTTTGACCAAGGTGGAGAGTTTGAAGTCATTGGCAGCCTGAGCGGCAACCAGCCCATCAATCCTGGCTTCAAGGGCAGATAAACGATTCTCGAGCGCCTTACATCGTGCCATGAGGGTAGCAACAGACTTGCGGAGGGCCAGGTCCGGAGGCGAGGCAGGGCTGGTAGGAGGAGCAGTCTGGGGAGGTGGTGGAGGTAGAGCAATAGTAGACACACGAGCAACACATTTACCCCTGTCTGAAGGCATCGTGGACACTTCCATCGACACGTATCCTCAGGAGGTGAAGGCTCAGAGGTGGAGGTAGCAGGACGTGATCGTTCACCCCTGACAGGACGCGTCTTGGAATCATGTTCCTTGGCACACCATGCACACTTTGGCCTGGCTGAACAGTACCGGGAGATATGCCCAACTCCCCAGCACCTGTAGCACCAAGGCTGGTCATCATTAAGTTTCTTCACCTCACACGATGGAAGACAGGGGAGAAAATCTAAGGATATCTTATTTGGGGGTGGATCAGGTTGACTAAAGACAACAACAATACGGCTAATGGGGGAACTATCTTGGAAAAAACGATGGGCAGAATACACACCAGGGTATTCCTTGTTATGTTTCGGGTTAACATCAATCGGAAAACGGGTGAGGATGAAGCTGGGGAACTTACGAGGCCTCTCGGGTGAGTCTTCAAGAATGAGAGGCAGAAACAAAAAATCACCAGCCTTGACTCTATCAAGGATATCTTGACGCTTCCTAGAGATGTAGACAAACCGGGAGGTAACAGCAGCCATCTTGACTTCAGCCAGTTCACGCTGCAGCTGGAATGTCCTGTTGACATCAGACAACCAACTCAGCTCTGTGTCTGTAGATGAGTTTCCAGGGAAGGATAGCTTGACATAGGCATTGCTCGGGGCAAAAGCAGGAAGGTTGGACGAGGGCAAAGAGTTGGTATACAAAGGAGAATCACCAGGTTGAAGCAGAGAAGGTACGTCATGCACAGCTGAAGCACCCTTCACAGTCTTGGCAGCATCGGAATCCTGCGAGGAGTCTGACGAGGCATCAACGGGTCGCTTGGTAGAGGTCGAGGAGGTGGAAGGCTGCAACCTGAGCTGCGGAGTGACCGAGGAGAGAGGGGGAGGGTTGCTAGAAGGCAGCTCAGGCCAGTGATCCTCGACAATAGACTTATCCTCTTCCGACGTGGCCAAGTCAGCCTCCAGGCTGGAAGCCACATCCGAATCCGCACTCTCCGTCTGGCCAATCAAGGCCTAGATGGGAAGCGAACAACTGAACACACACAAACACACGAACATACACACACAGAACCACAACAAAATATACAAACTAGATACAACAATGTTACAAACAGCAAAAAAAAATACGAGACAGAATAGACAAACAACACCTATAACACCACAGAAACAATAACACACAAACAAGAACACAGAACCAACACAAACAACAACACAGGCAGAGAGCCAGAAACAAGTCTTCACTCCATCAAGGTTGGGGGCGAGACTCCCTTTCTACTCCTCACACTATGGTCACAACTTATGTATGACGAGTGTACAGAGACAAGAAGGTTGAGAATTAATAGATAGTAACAGATGGGAATGTCCCCAAATGAACAATGTGATTGACCTGAACTTAAGCTGATCATGAGATTTAGGCAGCCATCGAGAATCATTAGGTGGGGAGAGAGAAGGTATATACAAGGGAGGATCTACTTCCATACTGTTTAACTTATAACCCTGGCTAGACACCAGACTGACATATGATGAATATATTACGAATTTGGTTACTCGACTCTTCATGTGAAATGTAAAGACTTATTCAGATATCATTATGTCATATTCCTGAATATTATGAGGTTGATGTGTGTGTATGCGAGTGGGTGTGTGGTTGTGTGTATCAATTAAGAGAGTTAGATGGTAAAAGAAAAAATAATCAGGCATACTATGTGTAAGAAAATTGGTTGAATTTGATAAATGCGTAGATAAGACACACCAATTCTGACCTAGTTATTCTTGGTATAAAATATGACTGTTGGATGAGTATTTATTGGTTATAGGTCAAATATACAAAAGGGTAAAGTTTTGAACAATATAATTTAATATTAAACTTATGACAATACTTAAATACAAACTCATACACCACCACCTCAAACATACACTCATTCGAATATACAGCTCACACCACACAGTGAACAGGTGGTACACTTGGCTGAACTCCTAGAACCGAAGACAGCACACAGGGGTTTCAACATAGTAGTAAGACGGTACACAGGTGCAGGGAAACTGCACCCAGGGCCGCAACACTGTAGACATACTGTACCCAGGGTTGTAACACAGACACACTGCACCCAGGGTCGCAACACTGTAGACACACTGCACCCAGGGCCGCAACACTGTAGACACACAACACCCAGGGCCGCAACACTGTAGACATACTGTACCCAGGGTTGTAACACAGACACACTGCACCCAGGGTCGCAACACTGTAGACACACTGCACCCAGGGCCGCAACACTGTAGACACACAACACCCAGGGCCGCAACACTGTAGACATACTGTACCCAGGGTTGTAACACAGACACACTGCACCCAGGGTCGCAACACTGTAGACACACTGCACCCAGGGCCGCAACACTGTAGACACACAACACCCAGGGCCGCAACACTGTAGACATACTGTACCCAGGGTTGTAACACAGACACACTGCACCCAGGGTCGCAACACTGTAGACACACTGCACCCAGGGCCGCAACACTGTAGACACACAACACCCAGGGTCGCAACACTGTAGACACACTGTACTCAGGGTCGCAACACTGTAGACACACTGCACTCAAGGTCGCAACACAGACACACTGCTCTCAGGTTCGCAACACTGTAGACACACTGCACCCAGGGCTGCAACACTGTTAGTAGCAGACTAGCAGCTTCTCTTCGTCCGCCCACCACAGGTTCCATCACCATAACCAAAAACCCAACTGACAAAACTAAGAACACCAATGACATTCTAGATAATATTAAAATACACTGCACAAATTATATATACGCACTGGTAGTACAACATTTATACACAGTATACATAGCCAGCCACACAGCGTACGATAAAAGATACTTACATCAAATTAGAAATATGGGGAGAGTAAAGGAGGTGAGAGGGTACACTTGACTCCAGCGGAGTCGGTGGAGCGACTGATGTCTATATGAAATTTGGGCTCAACTATGACTCGCTTGAAGCCTCGAAAAATTCTACGTGTCACTCAACCGCTCACTCTCTCCGACCATTCCCTCCTTTCCTGCTCCACTAATAAACCTCTCGTTAACAAGTGTTAAACATACAAAACTACCAGTGTAGCTGATCTTATCCCTTACACTATGTCACATTACCTGTATATTATGTCTTAATAAATATTCCTCTTCAAATCAATCTTAGTAAGATACGACCTTAGTTATTTATATCATGTTTTCATAGATTGGCAATTTATTACTGCACAGAGTACACTCTCAATTCAAAATATGTATCCAGGCTTGCTTCGAATAGCCTGATCGAGTTTTAAGCGATCTCACGCAAATATAAAACAGGATAAGCGTTGTAAATAGTTCATAAGTATGTCAAACATTTCGAAACTTCAACAAGACCTAGATACAAATTTGGGATTGCGAGTGTACAGTTGCCATCACTATCATGCTGGTGATGTATCATGTATCAGTGAAATATGTGAACTGGAATGAAATTTAGTCGTCTGCTTGGGTGAAAGAAACCCAGTGATAAGTTGTCAATATGCAGTTTTAACTTTTTTGCAATGATTATCATGCAAATCAAGGTTATTGGTGTAGGAGGTGGCCTCGAGTCATCTGATGACAACTGTACATAATACAGACTAGCAAATTACAGTTGTTAGCGAATATGTGCTAATAACCAAAGGCAAGGATGATTGACTGATTAATTTATAAATGCCCCTAGACATCTGGCGGTGCAACAGCTTGGGTCATATTATACCGCCCAACATTAAATGGTTATCTACATCGGTAATAAAATATGTTCAGTACACACACCATAACAGGCTTCACCACCCCGAAGGGGATAGACACCATGATTAAAAGGACATATAAACTAAAAGGCAAATTTATACTAAAAGAACCTGATTAACTCAAATAAAATATATAAAAGAACAAAATTAAAAAACATTGAACAATCTAAAAAGCCATAAGTATCATAATATTCACAATTTGTGGAGGAGGCCAGTAAGGCAAAGATGAGGGAAACATAATGGTACAGTACTAGCCTGAAGGAATTATCAACACTTTATAGTTATCAGAATTCTTGCTCCTTAAGTTGGTGACTTGCATGTCTACGGTACAGTACAGCAACTGAAGATGGAGGATTATCAAACCACTGGTAACAAGGTTTGCATGATCCTGTGAGATTATGCAAATAGTTTGTGTGGTTGTCATGGAAATATACACTGGTGTTCGAATGCGAATATTTCAATGAATTACCAGTATATCTAGCAGATATTTTACGGCCGAACTCACGGGTATATTTTTTTTTGGAATATAGGCTGCCTTCGTAATACCAGCGCCTAACCCACCGGCTAACAGTGGTGGCGGTGGCTCCAGTCAACTGAGCTATTGTTTGAAACGACAGTCCACTCATCCACATTCTTACGAACCTCTCGCGCTCAGCCAGGATGGTTTTACTAAAATGTAGGCGACGATCCATATCGCATCTTCCTTTTCACATAAAGAGGTCGCTGTAAAAAAATAAAAAAATAGAGTACAACAAAATCATGAAATAAAATAGGATGCATTTTAAATTTTGTTGTTTGATTACAATTAACTTAAGAAATACAAAACCTATAAATGTTAACCCTGTTTCTTCCAGAACTGATGCTAGTGACAATATTGAACTACATATATGAATACTCTTGGATATATTTCTAGCATGTTCTCGTACTTTGTTATTAATTTACTTAATGTTGTTGTTGTTGTAGTTGTTGTTGTTGTTGTTGTTGAAGTTCCTCAAGCGTTGCAGTCTTCCATAATGTATTTAATGGAATGGAGTGTTGTGTTGCATCCCGGACAGGTATCTACAATGACTCCATACAGCTTCTTCTGATATGTAATGCTTAATACTGTTTCAGTAGTTTTGTATTGGGTTTAGGCCTAGGCAAATGAGTTTGTTCTCTGGAGAAGGTTGGTAATACAGGGTCATTGAAAAGAAACGCTACCCATCGCAGAATGCTCTTGAAATAATAGAAAATGGATTGTAATTTTGTTTTCTTCCAACAAATAGTATCATTGACATGTGTTGATGATACACCAGCGCCACCTGGAGAGTGACGGGTCCTTTGCACTCTAAGAAGTGCTTTGTTCTCAGCTGAAGCAAGATGGTGTTTTCGTAAGCGCATCATGTCTTTATTCTTGAACAATATTTTTTCAACAATGTCTTATGCACAAGTGTAAAGAGCATTTCAATGTACCAAAAGTGTGTTACCCACATAAGCACGATATCCTGATGCCCCAAATAACAATAAGATGACAATTTCAAGACTGGTTGAGAGAAAACGAAGTGGACGACCATCTGTGTTGACTGATGAAAAGATTGAAGATGTGTAGGAGCGGTCACAAAGAACTCCGAGAAAAAGTTTCAGGAAACTTGCATCACAGGCACAAATGTCTTACTCTAGTATACAGTCGGCGGCAAATATCCTGTCGCTACATCTGCCAAGTCAAAAAATAAGTATGTTAATATATAAGCTTCACGGGCTCGTAAACTGAAAAACCAGAGAAGTATAATAATTTGCCCCCAGGATATTGTATTTCTATATTGTGATTGCTTTTATTCGATGATTAACCTTTATCTTATCTTTGAAGACGTGCTGAGTGAGGTGACACGACTTTTGCCGCTGACTGTACAGATAGCTGCAAAAAAAAAAAAAAAAAAAAACACCTGCGGCATATCCCATTCGTGTGGTTCAAGAACTGCGACATACCAGACTTGGTAAAACGTTTACAGTATTGCAGTTGTTTTCGACAATCTGTAAAGGAACAGGCAGTTGGTGTACTTCACAAAGTTTTCTTTGTTGATGAGTATGGTTCCACCTTAGTGGGTATGTTAACAGTCACAACGGTAGGATGTGGTGGAGTAAAAATCTACATTTGCTTTATGACAAACCCTGGCATCCTCAAAAAATTGGATTATGGTGTGCGTGTGGCGAATCCAATTTTCTTTGAGGCAACAGTGAATGGTGATGTATACCGGGATATAATCACACAGTTCATAGCACTTCTTAATGAGGATGAACGTTACTGCTGGTTTCAACAAGACGGAACTTTGGCATTCCTGCGGGAAGTTTACGCTGACCAACTCATTTCCAAAAGTATGTGGCCTCCAAGATCGCCAGACCTTAAAATTCTCCTGATTACTTTCAATGGGGTAACCTGAAAGGCGTGGTTTATCAGACTAACACGCACACGTTTGATAGACTTTTGTTATGTGGTCTTTCGAACCACACACATACATGATTATACAGTAATCAAATCAATTATTTAATTATTTCTTGCGTAAACAAGTTTTATGTATAAAATAGTTTTCCTGATTAAAGGTGATTATTTTGTATACATACAATACATAATACATAAGGCAAATATGAATATGAAACATTTCCTTTCTAAAACAAATGAAAACAAAATCCAAAACATGTGCATTTATGCAGAAATAGGCTAAATTTTCACTCAAATTCATTCATGAAAATGGCAGTGTTTTTTGGTCTACGTGGCATTTGAGAACACCACAAACTTGAAGTAAGTATGTGGAGTGATGGATAGTTGCCATCTACTTAGTATTATATATTCAGGTGTGGCAGCGAAAACTTTCCTTTTCAATAAAAGCAATAGTTTTTGGGATTGCATGAGAACATCTGAAAAGGCTTTAAATATATATGAGTAAGTTATCTCTCTCAGGAATCAAACGATCGGCAAGTAAATATGAAACAAGGGATCTACCCATTAATTACACCATTCAGTACAGAGGCCTACAACCTGGCTTATGCCTAAAATCCTAGATTATTTTTATTATGTTGTGCTTAATGCCGCATTAACATAAACAATACAAATAACACTCAACATTTGAAAATCATCTCTCATGCCAACCTACTATTCGTTTCAGCGCCGGACAGACGCTGTTTTTCGCAAATATCTCCTAAATGAATCGTTGTATCAATATAATATTCCAGCACTCTATCTTTAAATAACACCTGGGGCTAATTACCATATTACTATATGTGTTATGTTAGGAGTTTACTGAGTGATATTAAGCCTAATCCAGTCATCATTTCTAAGACGTTATAGAGAATCTGGCGAGTGTGGGGTACTCGTGTAACCCCTCCACCAACACCCAGAACACCCCCCACACCACTCCTTCCTTCCCTACCCAACACTTTCCTTCGAATTCGTCAATATGATTGGCCAGCTTTGTGATATTTTTCACGAGTAAACTCCTCGCATAACACATATAGGAATATGGTATATCAGCCATAAATTAGGCCCAGATGTGAAATGTAGTGTGCTGAAATATTATAGTTATACAACGATTAATTTAGGAAATATTTGCGAAAAGCAGTGTCTGTCCAGCACTGAAACGCATAGTAGTTGTTCGTAAACCCAAGAAAATTCAGTCAAATCAGTAATACTTCACACTTTTAGACTTGCCTGGAAAGTAATGCTGTTCTGCACAACAGCAGCAGGAGATCCCGATTTCCGTTGCTTCCCTGTGACAAGCAATCACTCATTGTGGTTTGGTTGGGAGATCTCTCTATATTTATTGACCTAGAGCAATGTCCAAACTATCGTACAGCAGCACAATATGCCACACACACACATGTAATATATATACTGTACAATATATATATATATATATATATATATATATATATATATATATATATATATATATATATATATATATATATATATATATATATATATATATATATATATATATATGTATATATATATATATATATATATATATATATATATATATATATATATATATATATATATATATATATATATATATATATATATATATATATATATATATATATATATATATATATATATATATGGTAAATTACATTAGTGAGGCTTTAAAATTTACAAAGGATTTATTTTATATTTTTATATAGACGGTTAATATGAAGTGTATTATAAATAATGAGCCAAGATATGCATAATTAAATAAGTAAAACACGTTTTCATCATGCATGCGTAAAGTTGGACACATGAATAGGTGGTACAGCCCAGGTGAAATATACTTGTCCCATTTGAGTAACCAGTGTATATTACAAGGTATTGTACTTGCTGTTTATTACCATCCTCAATACTGACTTCTGCCCCTGATGTCTCCTATTTGGCACTAAGAAACTAAGATATTGGCAGAAATTGACCATCTTTCACTTGGGCTGTAGGACCCACCACCCATTCATGTGTCCAACTGTACATACAAACAACATTAGTCATGCTGTAACATCAAGTTGTGTGTTAATAAGTTTTATCTATGTATGTGTTTGTCTTTTATTCGTGTAATGATGAATTCTACTTATGACTCTACTATATATCATAGTCATAATTTGCTCTGCATTTCCTTAGTAGGTGTTCCGTTACAGCAACTGTCTTGTATTAGATGTGAAATTATGGAAGATTTGTCTCCCAGGATTTAGAAATTAATAGTCACTTCATAATCTAGAATACTGACAAAAGTATTTCTCCCATAAACTTGACGATTACTGCTTCGTCCTATTTATTACGTTTATGATGTGGTTCCATGAGTATGCAAATAATCTGCGCCATGTTTAGTGAAATTTGCAACACATATTGCCAGCTTTTTATTTGTGAATATGAGACATACGAATGAAAATTAATATGTGAATTTGAGGCTAGTGCAGCTGATTATTCTCTAGTTTATATAATAATTACCTTATTATTAAGTGATATTATTATTATATACGTTATTATATATATATATATAACCACAGGAGAAATAATAGACAGTACAGTAAGTACTTTCGTACATTACATCCTGAGGTTTCTGCATATATATATATATATATATATATATATATATATATATATATATATATATATATATATATATATATATATATATATATATATATATATATATATATATATATATATATATATACTAGCAGGGATACCCGACGTTGTCCGGGATCTATCTATCAATCTATCTATATCTATCTATCTATATCTATTTATATCTATATGTATATCTATCTATCTATCTATCTATCTATATCTATCTATCTATCTATCTATATCTATCTATCTAAATCTATCTATCTGTCTATCTATATCTATCTATCTATCTATTTTTTATCTATCTATCTATATCTATCTATCTATCTATCTATATCTATCTATCTATATCTATCTATTTATATCTATCTATCTATATCTATCTATATCTACCTATCTATATCTATCTATCTATATCTATCTATCTATCCATCTATATCTATCTATATTTATATCTATCTATATCTATCTATCTATCTATCTATCTATTTATTTATATATCTATTTAGCTAACTATCTATCTATCTATCTCTATTTCTATCTATCTATCTATCTGTGTCTCTTTCTATCTATCTATCTGTGTCTCTGTCTATCTATCTGTCTGTGTTTCTGTCTATCTATCAGTCTGTGTCTCTGTCTATCTATCTGTCTGTGTCTCTGTCTGTGTCTCTGTCTATCTATCTGTCTGTGTCTCTGTCTATCTATCTGTCTATCTATCTGTCAATCTATCTGTCTGTGTCTCTGACTGTCTGTCTGTCTGTCTATCTATTTGTCTGTCTCTGTCTGTCTATCTATCTGTTTGTCTCTGTCTGTCTATCTGTCTGTTTCTGTCTGTCTCTATCTGTCTGTCTGTCTGTCTCTGTTTGTCTGTCTCTTTCTGTCTGTCTGTCTCTGTCTGTCTGTCTCTGTCTGTCTGTCTCTTTGTCTGTCTGTCTAAGAACATGATTACATGTACTGTACATAGAGAGAGAGAGAGAGAGAGAGAGAGAGAGAGAGAGAGAGAGAGAGAGAGAGAGAGAGAGAGAGAGAGAGAGAGAGCATATGGTTTTCTTTCATTGTTTAAGGAGATACTATTTTATTATAAAAAATGTTTGATGCTCTTCTTATAAGCTTTTGTGTACACCTAGAAGGCTCCAGTTTTCAGTTCCTGGTGTGTAAATTCAAGCTCTTACTTGCTGCAAGAATTTATTTTGCCTAAATGAAAGTTGAAATTTGAAAATTTTGACCCCCATTTGTCAGCTGGGGGGTGGGGTGGAAAGAAAGAAGTCGTTTTTAAGGGGTTAATCATTGAAGAAAAAAAAATATAGGGCCAAGACACTCCTCAGGTCTCAGCGCAAAAACGTATGTAAAAATTATTACTCTCGGTGAAACGATGCGGCTGTGCATAGCGGCTAAACAGACAGACAGACAGACAGACTGTTTTATATATATAATATAATATATATATATATATATATATATATATATATATATATATATATATATATATATATATATATATATATATATATATATATATATATATATATATATATATATATATATATATACTAGCAGGGATACCCGACGATGTCCGGGGATCTATCTATCTATATCTATCTATCTATATCTATCTATTTATATCTATATTAATTTATATCTATATCTATCTATCTACCTATATTTGTATCTATCTATCTATATCTATCTTTATCTATCTATCTATCTATCTATATATCTATCTATCATCTATATTTATCTATCTATATCTATATCTATATCTATCTATCTATCTATCTATCTATCTATCTATCTATCTATCTATCTATCTATCTATCTATCTATCTATCTATCTATCTATCTATCTATCTATCTATCTATCTATCTATCTATCTATCTCTCTCTCTCTCTCTCTCTCTCTCTCTCTCTCTCTCTCTCTCTCTCTCTCTCTCTCTCTATATATATATATATATATATATATATATATATATATATGCAGTAACTTCAAATACACCATGAAGCAAATAGATACAAAACAACCACTGGAGAAAGGAAACAGGAACAGTGAGTACTTTCGTTTAATACATCTTCAGACAGAGTCAATACAAGGGTGGCAAGTCAGAGGAGGGTGAGGAGCGGAGGGAGAAGAAGGCTAATCCAATCAGAAAGCATCTGGCCCGAACTCACCTAACCTCACCTCACTTGTCCATCTAGTCAGGTGGAAACCTTTTCATTATTAAATCAGTTAATATTTTGTCACACCTAAAATGTCCATAGCTCATGTTTACATTTTTATCATATGTACCAGAAATTATACAAGACTCAATAACATTTCTTTCATAAAAGCATTTTGTTTTAGCTAAACCTTACTTTCGGCCCAACTGGGCCCCAGAAAACCTCGCCCTGCAGGTGATTGATACCTCAGACGACTTCACACACCTCCGCAACTCATACTCTAATGTGTTCAAGCCTGAACTTCGACAGCAACTACAGGTACTGGCCAAGCATGGAATATACCACCACATAAAAACCTCAGGCCCTCCAGTGTTCTCCAAGTTCCGTCGATTGTCGCCAGACAAACTCGCCGCGGCAAAGCAGACCTTCGCAGGGCTTGAACGACTGGGCATATGTCAAAAGGCACCAAGCCCATGGTTGTCCCCGCTGCAAATAGTGGTGAAGAAAGATGGCTCGCTCCGCCCCTGCGGCAACTACAGACGACTCAACATGCAGACGGAGCCAGACCACTACCCACTGCCCAACATCGCGGATGTGACCTCTTTCCTGCACGGCGCCAAGATATTCTCCAGGCTCGACGTAATGAAGGGTTATTACCAGGTACCAATGCACCCAGAGGACATCCCCAAAACTGCTATCACCACCCCCTTCTGTACGTTTACCTTTAATTACAGCTGTTTCAGCCTCAGAAATGCCGGGTCCACATTCCAGTGGATGATGGATGGCATTTTGGGTGACCTGTCCTTCTGTGCCTACTATGTTGATGACATCCTCATTTTTTCTGCCTCCAAACAAGAACATCAACAACACATCTCTACAGTGTTAGACCGCCTGCAGCAGAACGCCCTGGTGGTTCGGTATGACAAGTGCATCTTTGGTGTCAGAAAGGTGGATTTCCTTGGACACCACCTTACGCCAGCGGGCGTGTCGCCCCTCCCAGAGAAGATCATGGCAATAAAAAAGTTTCCCACCCCATCCACAGTTAAGGCCTTCCAAGAGTTTGTGGGAATGGTGAACCACTACTATCGTTTCCTACCTGGCATTGCATCCATCATGACACCTCTGTATGCCGCACTCTCAAACAAACCCAAGGAACTGACATGGGGCAGCCCTCAAGCAGACGCATTCCAGCAGACCAAAGAATCCCTCGCCACAGAAACCCTCCTTGCTTTCCCGGCCCCAGGAAAACCCCTCCTCCTCACCACAGATGCCAGCAATATTGCCATCGGAGCAGTCCTTGAACAAGTCATCCAAGGGCAGCCCTGCCACTTGGGTTTTTTCAGCCGCAAGCTACAGAAATCTGAAAGAAATTACTCCACCTTTGATCGGGAACTCCTCGCAGTCCACCAAGCTGTCCGTCATTTCCGCCACTTTCTTGAGGGAATCGCTTTCATGATCTAGACAGATCATTTACCACTGGTCCACGACTTCACAAAACAAGCAGACGCCTGGTCCCTCAGCCAGTGCCGCCATCTATCTGCAATCTCCGAGTTCAACTGCTCCCTGCGACATCTGCCAGGTAACAAAAATCCTGTGGCAGATGCCCTATCCAGAATCTCCATCAATGCAGTGCAGTTGGGACTGGACTACAGCAAATTCCTTAAGGAGCAGCAGCAAGATCCTGAGATGCTGGCCTGCAGAACATCCATCACCTCCCTCAAGTGGAAGGACGTGCCCATCGATGAGGCCGGTACCACAATCCTCTGTGACATCAGCACCGGTCGACCACGCCCATGGATACCGGCCTCCCTCCACCGCCATGTATTCACCCTTATCCATGGGCTATCGCATCCATCCAGACGAGCTACAATACGCCTCCTGAAGCAGAAGTTCATATGGCATAGCATCTCCAAAGACGGAAAGAACTGGGTTCGAGCCTGCACTGCCTGTCAAACCTCCAAAATTCAGCGCCACACTAAAACAGACCACGGATCCTTCCATCAGCCAAAGAGACGTTTCGCCCACATCCACGTCGATGTAGTTGGCCCCCTGCCGCCATCAGAAGGACATCGCTATCTCTTCACTGTAGTGGATCGCTCAACAAGATGGCTGGAGGCCGTCCCTATGTCAGACGCCACTGCAGCCTCCTGTGCGGCCGCCCTGCTTACTGGATGGATCTCAAGATTCGGCATTCCCGAACAACTTTCACGTCGCAGCTCTGGACATCCCTGGGACAGCTATGGAGTACATCCATACATCACACCACGTCATACAACCCAAAAGCCAATGGCATGGTAGAGCGCTTCCATAGAACCCTGAAAGCTGCCCTGATGTCCAGATGCAGCAACTCAATGTGGTTCGCACAGCTTCCCTGGGTCCTCCTGGGCCTGCGTACAGCTCCATAGGCAGGGCTTGAAGTATCCCCAGCTGAAATGGTTTACGGCGACCCTCTCGTGGTTCCCGGCGAATTCTTCCCCGAGGCCCCACACAACAATGTCATTGTGCGACTGCGGCGCATCGTGGGAAAGTTCGCCCCGTGCAAGCAGACCTACAAAGCACCCAAACAACGTTACGTCTCCCAACACCTCCATAGGTCGAAATATGTCTTCATCCCCACCGATGCCCACAAACCTCCCCTCACACCGCCCTACTCTGACCCCTATGAAGTAATTAAGAGGAAGGAAAAGACGTTTCAACTGCGGATCAAAGGTACCGATGATTGGGTCTCGATAGACCGCCTAAAACCAGCATATCTTCAGGACGACGACCTGCCACCTGTACGCCTCTCTAAGGCAGCCCGCCCCCTCTCACGCCCCACCAGATATCTGGCTGAAGGGGAGGGGGGAGTATTGTAACTACGTGGTATCACGACCACGCACTTATAGGCCAGGATCGTGGACCCGTGATCTTGCATGAAGGACGTACGAGCTATGACGTCCGCCACTCCAGGATCACAGTCGGTCCTATAACTCCGCCCATCGCCGCCGATTGGCTGATATATGTAGACCCTGATCCTGTATGTACCTATATAAGAAACTATGCTCATGTAAATAAACCAAGATTTAAACTCACCACTGCAGACTTTACTTCCTCCTTTCCTAGCCTTAGATATACAAGGAGAAGAAAGCCTGCTCGACCTACCTGCTTGCTACAATTATCAGCCTTACAAGCTAATTAATACAACAAAAAACACCTATTAGGTAACATTTGGTTTCATTTTCTATGCTTGAGTTTTAATTTCTGTTCTTAGTAAGGGTCAGTCAGGCCTACAGTGAGGGTGATTAGACTATACCCTACTCTCCCCTCCCGCTCCCGATATTAGTTGGCCAATTTTACTCCGCAGTCATTTTTTTTATTATGTGTCCTACTAAACTGACCATGGAGGAAAAGAACCAGGCGATGGCATTAGCTAGGCAAAATTCCCAATATCCAATGTTGACTGTTGGGTAGTGAAGATAAGGAAGCTGTGGGCTGAGATTGATGATTATTGTAAAACATTGGCTGACAGTATGCCAGAACGTATCAAAGCTGTGTTAAATGTTTATGTGAAAATTACTAAATACTAATAATCCTTCATGACATAGTTTCTTTTTGTTCCATTCATCCTAAAAAAGTTTATAAGGTTAGTAAATCATCCGTGGTTACGAATTTCAGCTGGTGCGACGATTTCTTTTGAGTTAGTTGTATATATTTGCTGGTCTGGAAAATGGAAAGATTAAAATGAAAAGAAATTAATAGTCACTTAATAATAAGGTAATTATTATATAAACTAGAGAATAATCAGCTGCACTAGCCTCAAATTCACATATTAATTTTCATTCGTATGTCTCATATTCACAAATAAAAAGCTGGCAATATGTGTTGCAAATTTCACTAAACATGGCGCAGATTATTTGCATACTCATGGAACCACATCATAAACGTAATAAATAGGACGAAGCAGTAATCGTCAAGTTTATGGGAGAAATACTTTTTGTCAGTACTCTAGATTATGAAGTGACTATTAATTTCTTTACACTTTAATCTTTCTATTTTCCAGACCAGCATATATATATATATATATATATATATATATATATATATATATATATATATATATATATATATATATATATATATATATATATATATATATATATATATATATATATATATATATATATATATATATATATATATATATATATATATATATATATATATATATATATATATATATATATGATCAGATACCGCCCAACATATATAAATATATCTTTTTCAAAATATGGTCATTTTTATCATTTATAAAATATATACATGTACACATGTTATCGAGGCTTTACTACCCCAAAAGGGAGAAACAGCATGATTTACCCCTAAAGACCGGTTGACGTGATAGACCGTCTTACGGTAGAAACCGGGGCACACCATATACCGTCACAGTGATTTAGCACATTTTCACGCCCTATAGGGCTAGTTTTTCTTGTCGTTGGGCGAGAAAATACACTCACAATATCGATCCGCTACCCACTCAGTCGATTCTGGGACCCCACGATGGCTGGGCGATTTTTAAGTAATTGCCCTTGTCCGAATTTGTGCTCTAACGATCGTAAGACAATACCGTAGTGAATATAATATGTACGTGAGTGACACCATGATATTCCTACAAGGTTACAAATTATTATTTAGTGTATAAATCATGACACACGATACATAATGGGGTAGTAATAAGAAAATAACACCACAAAACAAGCCCATACAGACACAATTGATAGTAAATATACGTGTTTCCTACGGTACAAGTCGGTTTGTTTATCATTTTCTAAGTGACAGTTACATGATGATATATTCCTACAAGTGTTCATACTATTTTTAGTGTTGAAATCATGACATACGATACATAATAGTAGTAATACGAGTGAGTTGACAAGGGACTTGGGCGGGAAACTGAACTCCCATGCCGCAGTCACACCGCACTCACGCGTACATACAGACACACCGCTGTCTCGTGCGCAAACATGGTCTACTTAAACTCGCCCTATCTCCACAACTATTTTGAAGTCAGTACACTATATAGGTTAAGAGTGTGAGCGTTGTGAATATAGCGCAAATCTCGGAATTTTGACGCTAGCGGCAGGGTAGAAATGTGGAGGCAGGGACCACCCCTCCCGGTCTGCAGGAGTTAAATGAACATTCAATTAAAACTCACATTATAATAACATAAGCTGATTAAGTAAAATATATATACACAAACGAAGGAAACATCAAACTATCTAAAAAATCTCCCATAAGAATCATAAGATTCACAACTTGTGGAAGAGTCGGCCTCACGGTCGGCCTCATGCTGCTGGGCAAGCCCCTTTCCTCGCAGGGTATGTTCATTAGGTAAGGAGTGGTCTCCTGACTTACATACATAGCTCCTTGCCATATCATCATCCCAATACCTCCTCAGCTATTTGAGGTTCTACCTGGGAATGGAGTACTCCAATTATGTAATGTCTATTCTGCTCTGGCTAGACTCACTCTTGAGGCTCTTCCTTCTCTCACAGTGTGTGGCATGGTGTATGTGGGAGATTTCAATGCTCCGCATTCGGACCAGGGTGATTACTCTGGTTTTAATAATCATAATGGTCTTCGTCTAGTTTCATACATCCGCAAGCAACATCTGACCAGCTGGGACACTGGTGGCACCACTCACTTCTGGAAAGAAACTCTGGATCATATCCCAATGTTCCTCGGTGCGAACTTTATTCCTTGATCATATCTTACTTCGGCTTCATTATTCTTTACCAGCTGGGTCAACTACTCCTTATGGTCCATGTGTTCCCATCACCTGACCAGTTATACTCTGATCCTGTATATGTCACTCATGACTTTATGTTTTAAGGCCACACCTTCAACTTTGTCATACTTCTCACTCCTGGATGCACATCAAGTGGGGTAGTGTCGAACAGTGGGGCAGGCCAGACTATAGTGAGTGTTCTATAGTGTCAGAGCGAGGCGCTCGGCACAAGTAACACTCAGTTAGGGAGGCTAGCCCTCCATTCTGGTAACCTGTCAAGGTGGCCCAACCTCAAACAAGCAGAGATTACATTTTGCCTTTGAACCATGAGGCCACGACGAAGGGAGGGATATTTGTGATGGCAGACAGACTCGTAGTGGGTGATGGAGATGCCGGAAGGCCTCTCTGTATTCCTACATCACCGTACATGCAGGAGAGCGGCGAAGCAGACTCAATGTAGCAGGTCAGGGAGAGAGGACTTCCAACACAAAAGAGGAGGCAGATGGCAGGCTTCCTTCACTAGTCGGTCAACTCAAGCATTGTGATGTAAACCTACATGGGATGGCAACAATTAAACTTTGACAGTAAAGTTACGATGACGCAATAAGGCCAATAATGAAAAAATCTGCTGAACAACAATAGAATGTATGGGCTGAACGCTAGAGGGGGAATGAAGGGCAGGTTTTGAGTCACAAAAAATAGCAGCATTCACTCCACGTTGACAAATATAATTAACAGCATCCAGATTGGCATACAGTTCACACAATGGAGGAAACTCCAAGTCAGGTGAAAGAACACCATCACTAGTTGCACAATTCGCTTGCAATGAGCCATAAGTGTAGATGCAGTGTGGAACTGTGATGGAGGATGACACTGTTTCTACATGTTCTAGAGCCAATTGCAGCTGTAAAGAAGGCAGTACCGACTTAAAAGTAGGTGTGTTGCTCACATCAGAAGTTGGTTGCATCCACGGAAGCAGTCTGCAATGTTTACTGTCTAAATTAATGCTACAAAGCATAGAGAAAACAGACCTAATAAGAGCACGTATGGACGGCCAGGGGAGTTTGACTCAAGAGAAGTCCTGACTGATTGTGAGAAATGACGGCACACAGCTAGGGTCATATACATCATTAATAAAATATGTGCACACATTAGGTAGGCTTCACTACCCCGAAAGGGATAGGCAGTATGATTAAAAGGACATATAAACTTTAAGTAGAATATATAAAAGAATAAAAATTTAAAACATTGAACTATCTAAGAAGCCATATGTGGTCCACAAACGAGAGGGTGTTCCCTCCCACACTACAAGTCTCCACCCTGAGCACCTGTGAGAGACTGTAAGAACAGTCAACTACCCGGTACTCGGAAAGGTGTCTACGACAAAGGTCCCCAAGGCTGGGACACTCGACAGTAAGATGCTGCACTGTCAAATGGACCAAACAATCATCACAGTAGGGAGAAGGTACCCTCTCCATTAAAAAAACATGAGTCAATAGTGTGTAACCAATGCAGAGATGGTCAAAAGCCGTCTTCCACAGGCAGGACAGGCCGCTGAAGCTCCACAAACCCAGGCGGTGGCAGATGCTGCAGAGCTTGTTGGGCCCGACATCGTCCCATTTGACCTGCCAGCAGGAACGAACCACAACATTTATGTGGGGTCAAAAGTCCACTGCAGGCCGAGAACTGGAGGCCGCAACTTTAGCCAGGAAGGGTGTTAGCCCGCTCATTACCATCAACACCCACATGAACAGGGACCCAAGAAAATGTTATTCTGCGGCCACGACGACCCAGGTAGACAAGCCACTCGAGAATGGCCAACACCAGGGGATGAGAAAAGCTAGAATTGCCCAAAGCCTGCAAGACACTACAGGAATCGCTATATATAGAAAAAGAAGGCTGCGGGAGAGTAAAATTCACTTGGTAGGCATATAAAATTGTCGAGAGCTCGTCTGTAGAAATGAACATGACAGAAGGGAGCCTACCGCCACAGCAAAAGTCAGGAAAGTCAGCCCCAAAACCAACTCCAGCATCAGACTTTGACCCATCAGTGTACACTGTGAAAGAATGTATGTTCTAAAAAGAGAGAAGAAGCCACTGGAGGAGGAAGAGATTCTTTCTTGTCTGTAAAGCAGGTAAACTTCTGGAAGCAGCCATGGAGCCACCCTTTGGACCCACACAGGACAAATGTGGAAGTCATCAATGCCCATCTCCTCCGTTGCCTTCCTGACCTGAATGCCAAAGGGCTATGGTGTGCGAGGATGTGAAAGGTAGTACTGAGACATGATATCAGATGACACCGCCAAACATGGAAGTCAGGAAGTCAATGTAATCGATGCCAACAATGAACCATCTTCTCAAATAGTTATATAGAGAGAAAGTCAAGGCAATAGGTCGGTAATTGAGGGCAAGACTAGAGTCCTTGCCTGGCTTGGGAAAAGGAAGGATGGTAGCCACCCTCCACCCAGAAGAGAAGACACCCTCCAGACAGATTTATTTTATATGAAGCTAGAAGAAATTAGATTGCCTCCTCACCCAAGTGTTGCAACATTGCATATAGTATATTATCTGGCCCAGGAGAAGTGTCCCCACAGAGAAAGAGAGAGAGAGCAGAATTCAGGTATCTCAGGGTGAATATATGGTTATAACTTTCATTCTCGTTCCCTGAGAAATCCAGGACAGCACACTCCTTGGCTCTCAACTCATGCCTCACAGCCAGAGGTCGAGAGTCACGGCTGGAGACTTTGGCAAAAGCCTCTGCCATGGTTTTGGCCATTGTTAAACCATCCATGATCTTAGTTCCATTGACCTAAAGTACATGTTTAGAACTAGGAGAAAACTTCCCTGCCATCTTACGGACTCTTCTGAACACTAGGGTGAGTGGGGTTTTACTATTGATTGAAGACACATAGGCCTTCCCCGATACACGTCGTGCCTCTTTTAAAACTTGTCTAGCCCGAGCCCTTGCCCGTCGGTAATCTTCTAAAAGAGTTAGGTCAACATGATTGGGATAAAGACGAGAGAAAGCAGCGCTCTTCTCCCGCACAGTAGTGGTGCAGACTGGTGACCACCAAGGGACAGGACGTTTGGAAAAGTGGTCAGAAGTTTTAGGGACAGAGTTGGGAGCAGCAGAGTGTAGTATATCAGTGAAATGTGTTACAGTCTCGTCAGAGCTACCAAAATCTACTACAAAAGAAACAGGAATGGGGGTCACTCTTATATAAATCGGGCATCACACTCCAAGTAAAATCCAACAGAGCACTTAGTGAGCAGAAGAAAATGTCAATGGTGGTAAAAGTTTGGGTAGGGCTATGGCAATTGGTCACATCTCCAGTATTTAAAATCCCTAATCCTTCATTCTCAATAAAAGAAGCTAATAAAATACTCCCCGTGGAAACATCCTCTGAGTTTGAAGAGAGGTTAATTTTTGAGTTACTACATCACTGGCGACTTTTCTCTCCCCGAAATTGGGACAGAGCATGGGCCGAAGTCTAGCTCGCCAGATCTCAGGCGGTTCCCGCCCAGGGTGCAATCAATACAAAAAACTACAACTTTCCCTAAGAAACATTCAGTCCCATGGTGGTCTGACACTTTATTCTGGTTGAAAAAACAGATATTAAAATCCCTAAACAAAACATTCAAAACAATGAGTTCACGACCATTGCTGCTAGATAATACCTTGCCTAAACGTGTCGACCGTGCAATAGAAATTATTAGTCTAAAACAACACTACAATATAATTTCTTCAAAATTATGAAAAGAGGCAGTATAAAGTAGATATTCTTCATGGCAAAATAATTTTCCAGTAAAGAAAATTTAACATTAACATTTGAAAACCAATGGTTCATTTAATTCGCCGTCAAATACGCACTACAAGGTGGTGTACCAGTTTATGATATGAGATTGATACAAACATACAGAAGAAAGAGTGGCGTGAAGAGAGATTAATTAAACACACACACACACACACACACTCAGAGATATGCATATTCCTCGTGTTTTTAAAATGAGGGAGAAGAGAGTTTAGATTGATTCCTAAAGATGTATATATCTCGTTGTAAATAAAATGGTATATAATTGATACAGAAAAATATACAGTATATCCTCTCTCTCTTCGACTGAGTGAGGAGAGAGAAGGGTTTGTTTATTGCGTATCGGAGTACACATTTGATGTTAACTTGCATCTCTGCTGCTTATCATCGTGCATCTGCTGTATCGTACCGAGCGTGGTGTCAAGTCTGTCGCTGATTGGTTCTAATATCCTCCTATGCATATTTCAGTTGGAATTTTTTTTTATGAGACGCGGGCTGTTCCTTCTTTCCTTCCATTTTAATAGGGTCGAGTAGGAACTAATCCGCTTGGCGGCGCTGGTGTAAAGTGTGCCACTCATTTCAAGAGGCTGTGGTTTCACTTGGAAAAAGAGCTTAATTTTAGTTCATATTTTACTTCCAACTGGATTCATTGTAAGCATATTTGAACATCAAGATGGAAGGACAATATTATGGCACGAAAACAACAGCAGAACTTTAAGAAATTTTGCGTTCAAGCAAACTAAGAGTGTCGGGAAAGAATGCAGAAATTGTGAAAAGGTAAGTCTGAATAAAGCGCAATTTCTGTAGATATTTTTACCTTGGAGACCGGACTTGAAATTGAATAACTTATAAATTTCTAATGTGGTTGTTGTATAAATTCAAAACCGTTGCAATATTTACAAAATAAGTTAAAACTTTTGCTGTTTCTCCCTTACTCCCTTGTGATACTAGGTATTCTATCCATCTCCCATGTCGTGTGACTAAGGGTATTAATTTGTTTCCCGTCAATGGAAACACGAGGCCCAGAATCATCTTTTCAATTGAATTCCCTTTCAACTTCCAAATGTAGATTTGCCTTAACTTTTGTAAAAATATCTTTTTGTTTTCTACCGTTCATGCTTATCTGTTTATAATTATATTAGAAGTGTTATGGAGTATTCCAGGTTAACTTTCCTGTTATATAATATTCCAGGTTATCTTTCCAGGTTACCTATAAAGTTTCATATTACAATGTAAGGCGTGAGGAAAGAATCAGCGACTTATTTAATTAAACACTTAATTTATAAAAGGAAACTTGCCTTTATTAACTCTTCGTAATAATTGTATCTCACATCTCAACTATTTTCACATCCGTTGCTTAACAAATTGACGACCTCGCCAGGATATCTGGTCTTTGTTTCGGTAAATAATAATTAATTGTTATATAATGGAGAGTATTTCCACGTTGGTAAAGGCACAGGAATTTATAGATAACGAATCAATTAACGAATAACACATAACGAATTATGTGTTAGACAAGAATAAGAGGGAACTTGTCTTTACTGCTCAGCAGTTAAATATTCCTTTGATGGCTAGTATTACCAAAGATCAGTTAAGTGTCCCTCATCAATAACAAGCTGTTTGCCACTCATCTTTCCGAAGTCCCAAAAACAGAATCAGAATTACAACTTGAATTGGCTAAAATTGAGGCTGATGCAAAAGCCAAAGTTGAGATTGAAGTTCTGATTCGTCAGGCTAAGTTGGACCATGAGTTCCGCATGCATGATATTACTAGCCCCAGTAATAATTATAACACATTTGACGCGGGAAAGAATATTAGACTTGTCCCAACTGTTAATCCAGTTAATTCCAATTATTTGAAAAAGGTGGATAATGGATTTAAATGGCCAAGAGCATACTGGACCATTATTACAAAGTGTGCTTAGGGGTAAAGCTCAAATTACATACGCATCTCTTTCTCTTCATCACTCTAAAGATCATGATGTTGTCAACGACCTGATTTTAAAAGCCTATGAACTTGTACAGTACCTGAAGCCTATAGAATGAAATTTAGAGCCACATATAAGCAAGAGAAAGAGTCCCATGTAGAGTATGCAAAAACTAAGGAGGACTTACTTGACCAGTGGCTACATTCTAAAAACGTTGGTGTTGACTTTGGAAAATTTAAACAAATAATTGTGTTAGAAGACTTCAAAAGATGTATTCGTAAAGAGATCCGTGTACACCTTGATGAAAGGAAAATAGAAACACTAGCTGAGGGAGCGGTCCTGGCTGATGAATATACTCTTATACATAACTCTTTCCTTCAATCTAAGGCTATCTCTAACAATGTGAACGGGTCAAATAGGCAAGTCTCTGATTAGAGTAAACAAAAATTTGGTGGTTTAAGAATGAATGTCCTTATTGCTTAGTACCGGGGCACACTGTCGATAGATGTTTTAAAAGAAAGAACGAGAAGAATATATAAAGCAGTTTAATAATGGCAAGTCAGTGGGTTTGGTGTCTCTCGTAGGTAATACTGAGGATGATAGTTCTTCTATTTCTAATAGTGAAGGTTTATGCAATGGTTCTGTCGGTGGTGAATCAGCTCCTTCTAATGAATCAATAATCCTTGAAAATATTTGGTGTGATCGGTGTGAGGGAATAGTCTTTCTCCTAGTTATTGACTAATTCATGTAGTTTAGATATAATGGTTGTCAGCACTTCACTGGGTCACGCTTTGTTAGTTCGGCGTTTTAGTATGGTTTGGGTAGACTTTTGACTCTCCTGAGTGCCTCGTTTTAGGATTCGAAGTCCAGTAAGAGTTTACGTGGTGGAGGTAGCAGGCTAGGGGAGTCAGTCTTGTTCGCATCGCCGAGGAGGTTAGTGTACCCAAGGCCAAGAGATATACTAGGTCGGGACACTAACCCCCCCATACAGGGTATCAATTTCAGGGGGAGGAGCTTACTACCCTTTCCAGTACGTCACAGACCATAGAAAGAAAACGAGAGATTGAAGTAGACATTAGAGGGCGAACAAAAATATTTGCCAGGAAATCTGTTGAGAACTTGAGAGATAATTATATTTTGTATTTGGAATTCGGAGAGAGAGAGAGAGAGAGAGATGCATTAGAAGAAATTGACACATAAACATTATATAAACAATTCATACAGACACACTATATATAACAATAAGTCATATGCGTATTAACAAGTGTCTGTTAATAAAAATACTATTAATAATAAAAGTAAGAATAGTAATAGAAGAGAATCAAACAGGCAGAATAACAAGAGAGAAAGAGAGAAATTGTGTATGTGTGGATGTGCAGAGAGAGAGAGAGAGTGGGTGTGTAGAGAGAAGAGAGTGAAGGAAAATCTGATAATTATCCCATGGGAACAGAGTCACATGGCATTAATTCCTATTAATGATTTTGAAATACCGCCCTACACTGTATATCCATTTGAAAACAGAGCGGGAAACCTTCACTGATGGACAGCCAATAGTCAACTTCCCTTATAGCTACGTCACAGATTCACTCACCCTCCTGGTGGGAGGTGAGGAGCGCGAGTGTCCCGACCTAGTATATCTCTTGGCCTTGAGTGTACCTATGTGGAGTGTTGTCTAAAGTGTTAATATATTTTCTAGATTTTTAATATTTATTCAAATATTGTTCGAGGAGGTCGTGAAGGATTTATATTTCCCCGTTGTATTACCTGACGGCCTGGGTTATGGAAACAACTTCAACCTCACTCACTTGGATTACGATACGTTTTGTCAGCTTGTGGGTGATAATATTTATTCCATCAGCACTCTGGCGAAGACTCAGGACCTACCTTCGTCAAGGGCCGGACAAGGAGGCTCCTTAAGGACACCGGGACGAGTCAACTTACCAACGTCGCCCAGTACACCGTCATACCAAGAGAACGACGTGTGTGGCGATTGGTGAGATATACAAGGGCTCCTCGGCTGTTCGAGTGTGGGAGTGGCTTCCGTGTTGGACGGGAACTTTCCAAGTCATCATCTTTGTATATACCTCCTATTATTGTGCTTCAACTTCCCTATTTAATTTAGAAACCCCTGTTCATTTAACCTTATGTAAATAAACCCATAATTTATCTTGTGTGTTTGCTATCACCTCCTGGGTGTGTTTGGGGATTCCAGTGGGCAGTTTAATAATGGCAAGTCAGTGGGTTTGGTGTCTCTCGTAGGTAATACTGAGGATGATAGTTCTTCTATTTCTAATAGTGAAGGTTTATGCAATGGTTCTGTCGGTGGTGAATCAGCTCCTTCTAATGAATCAATAATCCTTGAAAATATTTGGTGTGATCGGATTGTTGTTCCACTAGCTAAAAGTAATGTGGAATCTAACATCCACTCCAGGCCAATAAATTGCGGTATTGGATAAAACGCCGTATCAGGGTGTGGACTTACTGCTGGGAAATTATTTGTGTGGGGGTTAAGTGTTTCCAGCCCCCATGTAACCAGTATACCTATCCCTGAGGTTCCAGTACCTGAGCTGGAGAATGCCCATCCTAGTCCGGCAGCTGCCCCCAATAACATCACACTACCCTGTACCTTGAATTCAGATGATTTACTTCAGGAAAATCAAGCGCCGATTTAGGACCTCGAGGCCAAGTTGTTTTATCTGCCTCAGGGGGAAGGGAAGGAATTAGCAACTCTTATTAAAGAATTTCAGCCTGTGTTTTGGAACACCCCTGGCGTAGGAGATGCTAAGGCGATCAAGCAATCACCTTACCGCCTACATCCCCATAAGGTACCCTTAGTACAAAAATAAATTGATTATCTTTTAGAACATGACATGATCGAGCCGTGCCAAAGCGAGTGGAGTTCACCCGTTACGTTAGTGCCTAAACACGATGGATCTCAACGCCTCTGTCTTGATTATCGTAAACTAAATCACGTCACTAGGACAGATGCTTACCCAATTCCTCGTATGGAAGACTATCTAGACAAGATTGGGAATGCCTAGTACATCACTCAGTTTGATTTATTAAAAGGATATTGTCAAGTACCGCTGACAGAACGTGCCCGTGAAGTATCTTGTTTTGTAACATTGGGCAGACCATAGAGGTGTAAGGTTATGCCTTTTGGTATTAAAAACGCACCTGCCACCTTTCAGAAACTCTTGAATGAAATTACGGAGGGATTAGAGGGCTGTGTTGTGTATCTGAATGATGTCCTAATATTTAGTGACACTTGGGAAGGTAATTTAAAGCAAGTAAGAGGATTCCTAGACTGTTTACTTAAAGCCAACTTAGTAGCAAATCTCACAAAATGCGAGGTTGGTAGGTCTCATGTCAAATATCTTGGTTTTATCATTGGTAATAGTCAACTTGTTCCTCCATTGGCTAAAGAGAAAGCGATTAGTGATCTTCCCAGGCACACTACAAAGAAAGAATTACAACGGTTCTTGGGAATGGTTGGGTATTATCGACGATTAGTTGTACATTTTTCAGTGTTGATTGCCCCACTTACTGATCTGTTGAGAAAAGACGTAAACTTTGTTTGGAGTGAGGAGTGCGACTCGTCTCTTAGCAAACTACGCTCCATTTTATTTATTCAACCAGTGCTCATAATTTTGATTTACCTTTCAAAATGGCAGTTGATGCTTGTGACACAGGGGCTGGGGCAGATCTGCTAATAGAAGAAGATGAGTTTGGTGGGGAACATCCGGTATCTTATTATAGTAAGAAGTATTCTCCACCCCAAAAGAACTACTCCACCATTGAAAAGGAAATCTTAGCTTTAATTTTAGGACTGCAACAATTTTGTTCTAATAATGGCCCTATTGTCATCTATTCTGATCATAATCCCCTGAGATATCTTAGTAAGTTTAGAGACAAAAATCAAAGACTAACGAGGTGGATCTTACTTCTGCAGGAATATCTCTTAGATATTATGACATATAAAGGGTAAGGATAATGTAATTGCTGATTTCCTCTCGAGGTTGTAAAGGGGCCAAAATTTCTCATGGGAAATTTCGTTATTTTAAGGGGGAGGTGTTATGGAATATTCTAAGTTAACTTTCCTGTTATGTAATATTCCAGGTTATCTTTGCAGGTTACCTATAAAGTTTCATATATAATGTAAAGCCTGAGGAAAGAACCAGAGACATATTTAATTAAACTTTACTAAAGGAAACTTATCGTTATTAACCTTTAGTAAAAATTGTCTCTCACATCTCGACTATTCTCACATTTGTTGCGTAACAGAAGAAAGAAAGCTGTGATTTAGGTCAGAAAGACCTTGTACACTCGCCAGCACTGCCCCGTGTTACAGGGGCTCGCACGTTTTAAGAGATGTGGCACCACTGTGATGATTTGTCGTGAAAAATGCCCGCATGTGGGATGGAGTACCCTCGATACAGTGGTGCATGAAGTGAACTTTGTTGTTTAAAACTTCGAACCACAAGGTATCATTTCAGCCCGAATTTGTTTAACCTTAATGTTCTACATTAAAAAGTATTCAGTACTCGTCATTATGTAATGCATTTTAGCTGTCTACATTTTTGTGATTACGTTCTGTTTCTATCTTATCACCTAATACATGTATGGATCCCCAAATCTGTTGTCAGAAAGAGGGAGTTGTCATAAGCCTCGCACATGGCATGCTGTGATAAGACCACATTTGCTTCAATATTCATAGAACGAATCACAAGAATAGTGAACATCCATGATATTGTCGAGAACTCATTGGAAGAAGCTTCAGTTTCCAGTCATAACTGAAGAGACGAGTTTTCTTCACCTTGCCGGTGGGGCTAGCATATTCATTCTTGCCATCATAACGTAATGAACATAAAACCAGGTAGTTACTGTAGCTGCAATATACACAATGTTAATAGTGCGTTAATGAATATGCCCCTGTCTCCATAAAACGTTCATTTTTGTTAATTGTTGTTTGTTAAAACTTTTTGGAAAGATTAGTTTGTTATCCGTTTACAGTTTAAAATATATCCCATATAGAAGTGATGTTAATATTATGCACCCATATAATTGTAATAAAGTCAGAATTTCAAACGTGATTAGCATAATTGTCATTCACACATCCAACTTATCAGTGTTTACTCGTTTATTCAGTTCATGTTATCAATTTTTCAGAATAACTTCTACAATTAGTGTAGTAGGATGGTAAGAAATAGGTAGACAGATATAGATAGTTTCTTTTACCTTACAATAAGTAAAAATACATAATATTATAATGTGGCATAGGTTTCTTATTTCTAACTCCAATACATTCCCAACATAATCGTTTCTTCACTGTTCCTGTGTTTCTTACTACGAATATTGAAGCAGATGTGGTCACATCTGAGCTTGTATGTGCCAGGCTCACAGCTCCCCCTTTTCTCTGACCTCATATAAGGCGCTGCAGACTAGATGATGAGATACGAACGACACGTCATCACAAAACTGTGGCCAATTATTATGCATTTTCTAAATAACTACTTTGTGTAGTACCCGGCGTTGACCGGGTAAAAAATAAGATACCCAATATTTGGAGAACAAAAAGTATGTTGAATTAAGATTAATTATATTCATAAATTGCAAAAGCAATCACACATTTTCCTCCTGAAGGGGTGGTCAAAATTTGTTCCCTATTTTATTTTTCTGGTAAATCCCCACTCCTGACTGGCAAGCTAGCCAGCAGCTAGAAAGAGCAAATAAAAAAGTGTTTTATTTTTTCACCTAAAAACATCCTTGGGTCACCCTGATCAAGAAATTGTATATAGGTTCGCGGGTCTTGCTCTGATGGTTAGGGCGTGATGAGGTAAGATTACATACTTCTCTCTTTTATATATAAAGGTGGCAGATATTAAACAGTTATTGCATGGGTCAGGTTAAACAAAGTTCAGCCTGTTATAATACTTTGTGGTTCGATACATTCAACAACAAAGTTCATTTCATGCGCCACTGTATCGAGGTTACTTATTTCACACACTTGGATTGTTTCGAGGCAAATCATCACAGTGGTGCCACATCTCCTAAAACGTGTGAACCCCTGTACCACGGGGCAGTGCTGGCGAGTGTACCAACAGGAAGAGGAGTGACAGAAAGCACGAAGGAAGGAAGTGACAGCTAATGACAGGAAATAGTTTTCCTTTGGTCCGAAGGGCAACAGACGAACACGGGATTATTCATTAAAAAATACCAAAGTTAATTCCATTTTTTTTTAACCTTCTGCTCCCATTCGTGTTTTTTAAATAAATGGTACAAAGTCATAGTCTAAATACTCAAAATCTGAAAATGTCCAAACGACATTTCTTTGTGTATAGTGAAAGCCACTTTCTGGTCTTTGAGAAGTGAATTGCCTACTTAAAGCAATTAATGACATGCTGGCCAAACGGAAGAAGCAATGACATTTAGCAATACCGACAAGGCTGCAAATCAACATGTTGGAAATAATAGCCTCAGCAAAGCATGAGTGACTTGATCTTTACTATTTCTTAGAAAACGAATGTAACAATTTGCTTTTTGAGTGTCACAACACTGGTTAATTGTTGCTACTTTTATGGAGTAAATTATAATTCCATTTCAGTGAGAATATATCATTGTTTATGGTATATAATTGAGGTATCTAAAGTATACTAGCAAGGAAAGAAAGAATCCGATATGTATGACCTTTCAGCAGTTTGATACATCTCCAAAAATGCATTACATCAAACAATTCCTTATAAGAATGAAATAATATAATCATTATGCCGGCATATCATAATACAATGTCTCTTATACAAGTTTTTGCATTCTAGTAATTATATTAAAATATTCATAGCACAGTACGATATTAAACTGTTCCATATGTAACAATGCAGCCACTTGGGGGACAAGCCAGCCCAACTGAGTGCCGGTCGCAAGCCCGGACGAATGCAGAGCGTTGCCGGACAGGAAGGGCATCCGCGGGGCCCGCGGCACAAAACACAATCCGCTTCAAACCTATGGACGTAGTTGGAAGAAATTTGGCCCTCAGTCCCGTGCAGCCCTTAAGAAACGAATAAGATGAAACCAACTAGAAGTCTCTTGATATGAACTTTTGTTGAATACTTGCGATTTTATTAATTTATTCTCGATTTTCGGTGAAAAATTTACAATACTTGCTAGAGATAGGCCGCCAAAAAGGTGATTGATTAGCTATATTTCTGGAATGTCCATCAACCATTTCCCAACACTTCAGACATCCACCTTGCTGAAAGTGCACTTGAACTGTATTCACCTTTTTGGTACTCTGAAATTCCAGGCCCAGCTCTTGGACTACAGTGTTTGTGTGCCTCTCATGTCGAAATTATCCTTGATTATGAAGACTTTGGTTTTATGGTGTGCAGCCTGTGATTATCTTTAGGGCTCTATTCTGTATGGGTGTTGGAGATGAGTCTCTGTAAGGTTGGTGGTCTGTAGGTGTGGTAGCAGTGCAGTCTGTCATTATCTTTAACGTTATAGCTCTATTCTGCATGGGTGTGAAGGGTGTCCAGCCCAGGCTGGACTTGCATAATCCATCATTATTGGAATATATTAATTGTTTGCATATTGTGGTTGTGGTTTCTTTGTTGTGTCCAAATATTGAACTGGCAAGTGATCTGAGGGCTTTAAATTTGTGCATCCATTTGTTTTTGGTGGCCATTATGTTATTTGAATGTCATGGATGTGTTGTATGTTATGCCAAGTATTTTTTTTGTGTGTGTAAACTCAAGGTCAGTATAGGTAGGCAATGCAGTGTTAATTGCATCTTTTATTTTGTGAAAATAAACTCTTAGTAGCTAACAATGCAGTATCCATTTTCTGGATATGATCTGCTATTGTTTCTTAAACACTGTAAATAAGTTCTGTATATCATGTCTTAAATGCACATGTACAGCTTATAATACACATTTAATAAATATTATAATATGTATATGAATCATCCTGTAGATATGGTACAGTACTTGGTTCAGCACTCACATAATCAAAGAAAAATGTGCACATGTAGGAATGATGGTTGTGAAAAAATGAGAATGGTCCAAAGATTGGAGAAGTCTTCTATTGTGTTTTAGGTCTTCAGCCATTATAGGTAACCATTATGGCAGGAGTTGTTGTTGAAGTTCCTCAAGCTGTCTGGCCGAGCAGCCCCGAGCTCTCGAGGAAGGCCATGGCCTGAACCGGGCTATTCCAAAGTGCCCTCAGAGTACAGTATATGTTGTGTTGTTAGCTAGTGTGGTTGTGTGCGTTGCAGTCTTCAAACACCCCCGAAGGCTGTCAAGGAAGGCAGCTATGGGAGCCAAACCGACACAAGACCAGGGGGCAAGAGTCCCTGGACATGGAGTAGGGCTCATCAGTCTAGAATAGGTGCAGTGGAAATGAGTTACTTGAGAGGTGCATGTGGACTTACAAGGTGGGACGGAGAAAGGAATGAGAGTGTGTATGAGAGATGTGGTATGAGTAAGAAGGCAATTTCCGACGTCACGAACCTAAGAAAAGTTGCCACTTTTCACCAGATAAAATAATTGTTAACAAAAAAGTTGGGGAACTATACCCAGGTCTCTAAACGTTTTTATACATTTAATTTGTGTAACTATGAGATTTATTGAAATTATATCAACATTTTTTCTAACTTCTATAAGGAAAATAATATATGATACTGCTAAATAATGAGAAAAATAATTAATGACCAAAGTCTTATCTCCACATAGGGATGTTTTTTTTTCCTTCATTATAAGTACATAATGAAAAGAAAATCTACATTTCGTTTTACATCTAGGGTTTTATCTAAGAATAAAATAAATTACAATAGTTCTATAATAATAAGAGTATTATTCTTTTATAATATTACATCGAATAGCAGAACTCGAGATGTTATGTTTTGAATAGCCGCTATGATGCGATGCGATGGTGTCGAGGGATAGCCTTTACAACGTCCCCTCTTCTGTCGTTTATTTCTTGCCGAGTTCCTTTAATTTATTTTCCCTTATTTTCCAGCGCTTGTAGAGATATTTTTGCATTTTCTAAACATTTTCCTCTGTCGAATAGCAGCTCTCCAAATGAGCTGTGCCGTTAAACTACCAGAACTGGATATATCGTCACACACAGTTCTCGGTGGGTGATCTCATACCCGCATGATTTCATCCCCATAAAAATGTATAATTAGAGGTGAAAAACTTTTCTGATTGTGTAAAGTTGCTATTTTTATCCCCCTTACTTTACTGGAGGAGGAACAAAAAGCACGGCCTTTTACAAAAAAAAAAATGACACACCAGTGTATGATACTCTATCCTTATACTGGATCAACCTGGTCTGGGAAAAAAGGACTGAGGACCGAACTTGCCTTGCGAATACCAAAGAAAAAAATCATACAAAGGCAAGTCCAGTTCCTCGTCAGTAAACGCTGCCACCACCAGACCACAGGTTTGTAACACCCCCATTTTATTATGTATGTTATTTAGGATGTTTTTTTTAATGTATAATTACTAGCTTCACTCTCCATAAAATACCTGCATTTATTTCTGGTAACTAACTTAGAAAATTATTTGAGTGAGGGATGGAGTCCCGAGAAAGGGACGAGATGTTTTCGTTGGCGGAACAATATTTGTAAGCAATATTAGGAATAATTGTATGGTATGTGGCTGAGGATAAGAGATAATGGATTGAAGTATTAAGAGAGGTTAAATAATCATTATTTGTAACTAAGGAATATATCAGGGAGGAAGGAATACTAAATATAATAGAAAAATGTAGCAGGAGGAACTAGTTTGTGTCCGTGTAGGAGCTGGGACTGGGGGGGAGCGAGGCGAGAATGAATTGTGGCGAGAATTCACAGTCAGTCTCTTATCATCTTCCCTGGGAACAGGTAACAACTAAAACAGCTGCTACAAAGTGACTTCAAGTGTTAATATTGAGGTAAATATTTATTATACATTTAATAGTGATTATTAATAGAGTCTCTTATCATCTTCCCCGGGAACAGCCATATAGCACATTCCGGCAAGGCATAGCAATAATAATACTGGTGTACTAAAAATAATATAAATACTTGAGAATTGCTGGCATAATTTAAAGTAGACTATCACAATTGTTTCGGCCATATTTTTTTTATATAACTATTATATATATATATGTGTATGTATTTTTTTTTTATTATTGATGGGGGAGAGTAAGTAAATTGTGTTTTTTTATTATTATTTGTTTGTTTAGTGCTGTTCCCTAGCGAAACTCGGAATTATTCCAGTTCTAGGGGCAGCGGGAGTAGGATTAAGGGAGGGGGGATTGAAAGTTAGGGAGTATATATATATATTTTTTTTTAATATGAAAATGAATGTTAACAATAAATTAAATTATAATTAGTGGAGTTTTCCGTTACCGTATACATACTAATAGACTGTGTCCATACTTAGACATTTTTGACTTGATTTAAGACATTGATCGTACCCCCGTTAGAGTAATTCTGGGTTGCTTACACACGTGCCTGAGGTTCAAGCTACATTACCCACCCAGTGTGTGGTAGCTTGGTTCCTGTGGTCAACCTGTGGTCTGGTGGTGGCAGCGTTACTGACGAGGAACTGGACTTGCCTTTGTATGATTTTTTTTTGGTATTCGCAAGGCAAGTTCGGTCCTCAGTCCTTTTTTTTTCCAGACCAGGTTGATCAAGTATAGGATAGAGTATCATACACTGGTGTGTCATTTTTTTTATTGTAAAAGGCCGTGCTTTTTTATCCTCGTCCAGTAAAGTAAGGGGGATAAAAATAGCGACGTTACATTGGTGGCAGCGGTGGGATATATCAAACCCAGAGAAATTGTTTTAATGGAGATCCGTGGAATTGGGTCTGATGTTTAAGGTAGGAATAAAGTTAAAGTTAAAGTTGCAGGGTTTTAGTTCTGGTATCTACCTCTGATGAGGTACTCTCCTGAACGTCAGCCAGGCAAGCCCAACTCCCTACCATGGTGCCCAGCCATGGCAGCACCCCCCAGTAAACAGTTTGGAACTCTTGGACCTGGGCGAGGCTCGATCTGCCGACCTCACGGATGCGAGGCAGGCGCGTTACCACTGTACTAGCCAGGGGCTAGTACAGTAGGACACAGTCAAGTTCCTCGAGAACTGACGGTTAACGGAGCTCAGGTAGTAGTTTATCGTTTACCAGGTGCCCATACCCAATCATTTTATAGTGATGAAAGACTGCGGAGTGTTAGTAGGTGGAGGCATGATCTCACTATATTGTGGTTGGGAAGTAATGATATAAAAGAAAATACTCAACCTAGGAAATTAGCAGAAGAAATTTTAGAAGTAGCAGAAAATATAGAAAAGGAAAGTGGGTCTAAAGTCATAATAGTAGAAATAGAAAATAGAGTTTATAGATCAGGGAGACCAATAGCAAGTGAGAGATATAAGAAAATAAAGAAATCAGTGAATAAAATTTTGGCGAATTCAAGAAGGTTTAATTATATAAATTTCAATAGTAGGGAATTAGAACAGCATTTAGGTAGTGACGGGGTACATTTTGATAGAGAGGGACAAAGGAAGATAGAGAGAAAGTTGAGAGAAGTAATTGGGCACTGGAAAACTAGGTTTGAAAAGTAAAGTAACAGGGAGATAGTAAATTAACGTAAGAGGGGGGTAAAGGAAAATACAGGATACAACAATTAGAATGCTAACACGCAGTGGCGTGAGAGCGAAAGTCATGGCGGAAGCGTCAGAAATGAGTGAAGTGGTAGTTAACGATACCGATTCAGATGGGGAGGTAAGATTCGAAATGCGGGAATTGAGACTAATAACCGAACAAATGACTAAGATTGCGATGAAGGTACAAGACTTAGATCAGTTGAAAAACATAGGGGAACAATTTGATAACTTAACGAAACGTGTGAGTGAGTTAGAAAGGACGGGAGAGACGCAGTTTGTTCGTGTCAGAGAGAGGGAAGTTACACCTCCATCCTCACCATTATTGAGGAGACCCGAACCAGCTTCACGTTCACAGTGGTCCACTATACCTTCTCGAATAGATACTCAATTTTCCCTTCCTGCCACACACGTTCATCAACCACCCGTAACATATGGCACAAATGCAAACCCCGTATTACAACCTCCATTATCAAATGTCACCTATAATCCTAATGTAACAAACCCTGCAAAAAGTGTTAATACAAACTTGGTTAAACCCCGAGATATTCCAAAACTCGAGTTAGATACATTGCAGAGTTTAGATTCCTCGGCTAGGCTACAAATGTTCTTTGAAGCAGTGGAAAGGTGCACAGAAGATTCATGCACTAGGGTAGAAGTAGCAAAGTCTCGAGTAGATAAGGAGCTGGCTGTCTTAATACACACGGCCCAGAAACGGGGGGAGATATTAACATGGTGGGAGTTAAGGGAATATTTCACGAGAGAATTTAAGGTTGAGTTAAACTTTGACCAAGCATGGCGTCAGGGTGATGAATTTAGGTATGAGTGGAATGAAAACCCACAAACATTTGCCCACCAATACAAATGTCACTATGCGGCAATACAGGGACAGTTCCAAGAGCAATAACTACCCTCAAGGGACAGAATAATAAAAAGGAAGTTGCTACAAGGTTTCCCAAGAATCAGTAGGGAAAGATTGGAATCTTTTGTGGATGATCAAATTCCCCTAAAAGATTTCCTTGTAAGAGTGGAACACGAGAGATTATTATTGATACAGAGACTTGAACCAGCGAATATGTTGTCAGGGGTAGACATACAAATGGCTGAAGAAAATAACAAAACTAAAGTAGAAAGTAAGGAAGAAAGTGAAATATATAGTTTAACAAAAATGGTAGAAAAATTAGCATCGAAGGTGGAAAAGATGTCATATGAAAAAAAAACTCAAACTTCTAGGTATTGTTCTTACTGTAAAACGACCACTCATGACTTACGAAATTGCTGGAGTAAACCCGAGAAGGGAAAATGTTTTAATTGTTTACGTGCTGGTTGTTGGAGCACTAGTCCTGCCTGTCCTGGGAAGGCTCAGTATAGGCCAGGTCTTAATAATAATACAGGTTATACTAATTATTACCATCAAGCCAGGAACCTAACAAAACCAAAGGGGGAATTATCACCAGTGATAAATATTATAGTGAATGGAAAGGTGTGTGCAGCTATTATTGATACAGGTAGTGTCATAACCTTGATAAAAAGAAGTGCAGTTAAGCGACTAGGGTTACAGATAGATACGACCAAGGGTAGAACTAATCCTGTAGGAATTACGGGAAAGCTGCTTAAAGTGTTGGGTATGGTGAAAATAGAAGTTAATGTAGGAGATCAAGGAGTATGTAGTCAGTGGGTAACGGTAGTACCAGATTTATATTTGGATAGAGAAATTTTGTTGGGTTGTGAGATAATTAGTAAGGCAAACTTGACTTGGAATTGTAAGGATAAGGAAATGATTTGGGGAGGTGCACCATATCAGGTGAATCATATACAGTTATGACGACGAACCATTCAACAAATAAGGGATCATACCAAGGCTCAAATTATGGATAGTAGTAGACGGAAAGTGCATGTAAAGAGTAATGTAAATATGGAACCACACCAAGCCAAGGTCATACGTGTGGAAGTGAGTGAGACACCCGGTACCACCCTACTGATTAGGCCCCATAGAAATAGTTCATCACAAACTACTCCCCTGTTAGTAACGGTAGATGCGGAAGGAACTATTCCCATTACCCTAGATAACACCACTAAAATATCTAAAATGATAAAGAGAAATACCATAGTAGCCCTTATTGAGGATGACTCTTTAATAAATGTAGAGCTTAAGGCCCCAATAAATATGATAACAATAAAGAATGAATTGATGCCACATCAGGATACAGTAACGGAACAAGGGACTAGACAGGAAAGATTACAACTCTTAATCAACCAACAGAATTGGAAACATCTGGATGATGAACAGAGAAGAGAGCTAACACAAGTGGTCCTAACACATGATAAGTTGTTTATGCTAGGGGATAAAGAATTGGGGAAAATTGAAGGAGAACCCGCCAACATAGAGGTCGCAAATCCGAACCCATGTAGATCCCCGATGTATCGTTATCCCGAACATGCAAAGGAAACCATTGGTAAGATGTTAAGTGAAATGGAAGAAAGAGGAGTGATCGAACCCTCTAGTGCAGCATGGTTGTCACCAATAGTGTTAGTGAATAAACCAGATGGAACCAAAAGAATGTGTCTAGACTTCAGACGGGTTAATCAGCATTTAACGGTAGATGTGTTTCCATTACCTAGGTTAGATGATTTAGTAGGACATGCAGCAGGACATCAATTTTATATAACCTTAGATTTGAAAGATGCATACTTTCAGATAGAGCTGAATGAAAAAAGTCGGAACTTAACCACTTTCACAGATGGAGTATCATTGTACCGGTTTCGAAGGCTACCTTTTGGTTTAAGTTGTGCACCAGCCATATTTTCAAGGAAAATGGCTCAGTTATTATCGCCTTTGTTACGTGAAGGATGGGTGAAAAATTACTTGGATGATGTGATCATATGGGCTGATGATTTTTCTAACTTAATGCAGCGCCTTAAAAGACTATTTCAATTATTCAGTGAACAAGGGGTAAAATTAAATCTATCTAAGTGTGATTTTGTGAAAAAAGAAGTAAAGTTTCTGGGACATAAGGTATCCAAGAATGGTAGTTTGCCAGATCCTAAAAATTTGGAGGCAATAAGTAAGCAAGTACTACCCAAAAATGTAAAAGAAGTGAGGCGTTTCATCGGTATGTGTGGATTCTACCGTAGCTTTGTGCCAAACTTTTCCAAAATTGCCACACCATTAACAAACCTTACAAGAGCTAGCACTGTGTTCAAATGGGATGAAAAATGTCAAGAAGCCTTTGAGAAATTAAAGGAGAAATTAATTACACCTCCAATCCTAGTCAAATACCAACCAGAGGTACCACTAGTGCTAGTCACAGACGCTAGTGAGGAGTATGTAGGAGGGGTTTTGCATCAAGTACAAGTAGATGAGACAGTCCGACCATTGGGTTACTTCTCGAAAAAACTTAATGCATGTGAGAAGAGGTATAGTGTCACCGACAAAGAGGCAATGGCAGTGGTCTTGGCTTGTCGCCATTATCATCATTATTTGTGGGGAACAACATTCACAATTCAAACAGACCATCAGCCACTAACCAGTATTTTTAGACGTAGAACTAAGTCACCGAGGGTTACAAGATGGATGCTAGAAATGAGGGAATACAATTATCAAATTAAATATATGAAAGGAAAGGATAATGTCGTGGCTGACCAACTATCTAGGCCAGTGCGGGTAATCTCACGACCACCAGTATTTACATGGTTGGGGTTAACTCAGGAAACCTTTAAGCAAGCTCAAAGACAGGATGACACCTGGAGAGAATTAATTGAATATTTTGAGGGAGGTCAAGTGCCCAGGCGAAAAATAGCCCGTGCCACTTTAGACCAATTCGAGCTGAATGAGGGTATATTATATTTTGTAAAAACTTATGTAGATGACAGCTATTTTTACACTGTAGTAGTCCCTAAGACATTAATTAAAACAGCCTTAGAATTAGCTCATGATCAGTCAGGACACTTTGGACAATTCAAAACTATTAAGAAAGCTGAAGAATTGTATTATTGGCCAACATTAAGATCTGATGTGATGACATATATAAAGAAATGCCTTAATTGCCAGCAATTCAAATACACTAAGGGTCTTTCCCAACAATATAAAGAATTACCACCCATAATAGAACACTTAGAAAGAATTGCCATAGAAAGAATTGCCATAGACCTCACTGATATGACTTCTGGAGCAGATGGAAACAGATATATTCTAACCATCATAGACCATTTTTCAAGGTACACCAAGTTTTACCCACTAAAAAGTAAGCATGCCAAGGGAATTGTTGCTAGGCTCACCCAGTTTGTTACAGACTTTGGCGGACCTAGATCGGTGCTGTGTGACAACGCCAAGGAGTTTACTGGCCACGAGATGCGGACCTGGGCAGACCAGCATGGGGTGGAGCTGCTTTTCTCCACGCCGTATCATCCACAGGCTAACGGGATGATTGAGAGGATGCACCGGACCCTGAAGACGGTGTTGGCCCAGTTGTGCGAGGGCTATCCACAACGTTGGCCTAACCTGCTGGCCGAGTGTCAAAAAGTGATGAATGCAGCCGTCCACAGCAGTACCAGGGTGACGCCGTATGTCGCATTCTTCGGAAGGCATCCACCACGCAATATCACAGTACCACTACCGACCATCACGTCTGACAACAACGACGCTGGGAGACTAAAGCGGCTAATACAAGAAGCCAGTACTGTATCTCTCAGGAGGTATCGGGCATTTGCCAATAGGAATAGGAAAAATGAAAAAGTAGAACTAGGAACATTAGTGTGGGTAAAACAGGAAACATTAATACCGGGTCCCTGTGCCAAATTGAACCAGAAATGGAAAGGACCATTTAAGGTGACAGAAGTCATAAGGGATGGATTAATATACATTTTAGAGGACCCATTTACAGGGAAAACCATCCAGAGGGCTGCAGAAAAAGTCAAGCCCTATGTGAGCCACAGTGATATTATAGTACAATTAGGAGAATTAGTAGAAAATAATGAACCATATGATGATGATGAGGATATTGTACTTCCTCCACGTCATCGACGTCCTCCAAGAAGATTTCTGGAGGAAATGTAGAAAAGAGGTAAAAACTGAGGCAGAAAAAAGAAATAATTAGAAAAACAGTGAATGAAAATTAATAGAAAATAGGGTAAAAGTGGGAAAGTTACGTTGGATAATGTCATGTTTTACTATAACCTGAAGTCAACACAGGGCAACATTAATGTACGAGCTAGGAACTCAGCTCATAGTTGTTATTTTTTTTTATTGTGGGTGTTGGAGGACACTTAGTTTTAATGGGAAGAGAAGGATGGTGGGGAGTGTACACCCTACATTTCCATTGGGCTCTTCCAATACACAGTCAGAACCTTTGTCAAGGCCCCTGTATCACTTACTGCATTCCGGGTTGTCATACCGTGCGGGATCTGAGGTTTGAATGGAGGAGTGAATGAAAATAGGAATAATTGTATTGAATGTAAGTATACTCAGATCTTGTTAGGGACAATCGCGGATGGGTTTAGTGACGGTAGAACCTTATTGAAGTTCTCCCGGGGTTATGGACTTGACAGAGGAGTCTGACTGGGACGAGGTGTCACTGATGTTCATTATGTATTATGTATTATGTGTATTGTGTAATGTTAGGCAGAGAAGTTCTTTCTTGCGGGAAGGAAGGACAGTCTAAGGACTGTAAGGGAAAGTTAGCAGTTTATCAACACTGACTAACACGTTAGGGTGAATAATGTCTGATGTTGTTTAGTAAGGTATATCGATAGTGAGAAATGGTGTGTATGTTAAGATTAGAGGGAGGGGAATTGAGTTAGGGAAATATATATAAATTAATTTTCACTGTAAGTTCCAGCTAAGGAAGAGGGGACGTGTGTAACACCCCCATTTTATTATGTATGTTATTTAGGATGTTTTTTTTAATGTATAATTACTAGCATCACTCTCCATAAAATACCTGCATTTATTTATGGTAACTAACTTAGAAAATTATTTGAGTGAGGGATGAAGTCCCGAGAAAGGGACGAGATGTTTTCGTTGGCGGAACAATATTTGTAAGCAATATTAGGAATAATTGTATGCTATGTGGCTGAGGATAAGAGATAATGGATTGAAGTATTAAGAGAGGTTAAATAATCATTAGTTGTAACTAAGGAATATATCAGGGAGGAAGGAATACTAAATATAATAGAAAAATGTAGCAGGAGGAACTAGTTTGTGTCCGTGTAGGAGCTGGGACTGGGGGGGAGCGAGGCGAGAATGAATTGTGGCGAGAATTCACAGTCAGTCTCTTATCATCTTCCCCGGGAACAGGTAACTACTAAAACAGCTGCTACAAAGTGACTTCAAGTGTTAATATTGAGGTAAATATTTATTATACATTTAATAGTGATTATTAATAGAGTCTCTTATCATCTTCCCCGGGAACAGCCATATAGCACATTCCGGCAAGGCATAGCAATAATAATACTGGTGTACTAAAAATAATATAAATACTTGAGAATTGCTGGCATAATTTAAAGTAGACTATCACAATTGTTTCGGCCATTTTTTTTTTATATAGCTATTATATATATGTGTGTATGTATTTTTTTTTTTTATTATTGATGGGGGGGAGTAAGTAAATTGTTTTTTTTTATTATTATTTGATTGTTTAGTGCTGTTCCCTAGCAAAACTCGGAATTATTCCCAAGCACGTGCGTAAGCAACCCAGAATTACTCTAACGGGGGTTCGATCAATGTCTTAAATCAAGTAAAAAATGTCTAAGTAGGGACACAAGTCTATTTGTATAGTATACGGTATCGGTAACGGAATACTCAACTAATTATAATTTAGTTTATTATTTACATTCATATTATATAAAAAAAATATATATGTATATTCCCTAAATTACAATCCCCCCCTTAATCCTACTCCCGCTGACCCTAGAACTGGAATAATTCGGAGTTTCGCTAGGGAACAGCACTAAACAAACAAATAAAAAAACAAACAATTTACTTCACTCCCCCCATCAATAATAATAATAAAAAATCTACACATATATATATATATATATATATATATATATATATATATATATATATATATATATATATATATATATATATATATATATATATATATATATATATATATATATATATATATATATATATATATATATATATATATATATATATATATAATAGTTATATAAAAAAAAATATATGGCCGAAACAAATGTGATACTTTACTCTAAATTATGTTTGCCAGCAATTCTCAAATTATCTACATTATTATTATTCACTAGGATTATATACTTATGCCGGAATTGTGCTATATTGCTCTGTTCCCAAGAAAGAAGCCACGAGACTCATTAATAACATATTAAATATATTCATACTATACCTCAATATTAACAAATGAAATTACTTATGTAGCAGCTGATCCAGTAGTTACCTGTTCCCAAGAAAGACGCCACGAGACTGAGTGTGAAGCGTTGCCCCCACTCATTCTCGCCTCCCCCCCCCCCCCAGTCACAGGCTCCTACACGGACACAAACTAGTTCCTCCTGCTACATTTTTCCTATTATATTAAGTGTTCCTTCCTCCCTGGTATATCCCTAGTTACAACTAATGATTATTTAACCTCCCTTAATACTCCAACCCACTATCTCTTATCCTCAGCCACATAGCATACAATTATTCCTAATATTTGATACAAATATTGTTCCGCCAACGAAAATATCTCGTCCTTCTATTGGGACCCCATCCCTCACTCAACTAATTTTCTAAGTAAGTTACCAGAAAGAAATGCTGGTATTTTATGGAGAGTGAAGCTAGTAATTATACATTAATAAAAAAAAAACATCCTAAATAACATACATAATAAAAATGGGGTTATTACAATTGCTCTCATTATTTTGAACATAGGGCATTGTTCTTTCATAAACATAGTGGGGTTTTTTGTTTTAAGCCAAAGGTGCAGGTATGAACTAATATAAATGTTATTAGTTCTGCCAACCCCTATACTATTTTATGCTTGTAATTGCTGTTTTACTGTATGTTGCACACCAATTCTTATCTATGATGTTAATATAGTTATTGAATAATAACATCTTAAAGTGCAGACGTACGATGTATCAGTAATTATCGCGCGGAAGATTTATATACAAAATACATCTATCTCGGCCAACACTCAGTTCCTCAACTTCCATATTAAAACCGCTGGCGATCACACGCAACCCTTCAGTTTGTGACCCCGGGAATTGGTAATGAGTGTGGAGTGGATGAAAGTGAAGCGTAATACATTGAGGTGGTTTGGACATGCTTCCTCTCTCCCTAATGCTCTTCCTTGGTTATTGTACCAATAACATTTGCAAAGTACTATTTATGTATCAATGAGACAACAAGAGGAGTGCCATTGTTAATTCCCGGGGTCACTAACTGAAGGGTTGCGTGTGATCGCCTGCGGTTTTAATATGGAAGCGGGGGAACAGCGTGTTGGCCGAGTTAGATGTAATTTTGTAAAATCTTCCAAGCGATAATTACTGATACATCGTACGTCTGCACTTTAAGATGTTATTATTCAGTAATTATATTAACATCATAGATAAAAATTGGTGTGCAACATACAGTAAAACAGCAATTACAAGCATAAAATAGTACAGGGGTTGGCAGAACTAATAACATTTATATTAGTTCATACCTGCACCTTTGGCTTAAAACAAAAAAAACACTATGTTTATGAAAGAACAATGCCCTATGTTAAAAAAAATGAGAGCAATCAGAAAAGTTTTTCACCTCTAATTATACATCTTTATGAGGCCGAAATCATACGGGAAAGAGATCACTTCCCCAACTTTGTTGTTAACAATTATTTTATCTGGTGAAAAGTGGCAGTTTTACTTAAGTTCGTGACGTCGGGAATTAAGGAAACTGAACTGCTCTAAACCATTGCATATAATTATCAGGGCATACATAGTTATTAAAGGAAAAAGTTTCCTTGAATTAAATATTGAATATCTATTTTTGCAAATGACTGTAAGTCTGGATTAGAATATTTTTAGCTTTAACCTACTCTCAGCAAAGAAGGTCGAGGAGATGGGCAATACAGAAGGAAGACTCTCCGCTTGTGCTTCAACTAAATGGGACTGTATGCAACTATATGCATCCTTTGGGTCATCGAATGCACGTTCACAGTACACACACATAGTCCTGGAAGTAAAGAATTTAATGTAGTAACCTACCATGGTAAGAAACAGTTAAAGAAGGGAATACAGTATCTGGTACTGTACTTGACATATTAAACACACATGCTTAATAAACTAAATTTGCAATGTAGTACAAGAATTACCTCTCCCTATATAATGGTAAGAAAGTTATTGAAATAGTTAGACCTAACCTAATCCAACCAATCTGAAGAGGGGCAAACCAACACTCTAAAATTTGGTATTATTTTATGGAATTTATTGCTGTTCTGTAGCAGTGTCCTGCTAGGTCCCGGTTCTTTGCCCCAGATAGGTCATGGTAGTTTAACAAGGTTAGATGCCATTGGTTGATCTGGTTAGGTGCTGGTAGTTTGCTCCAGTTAGGCCCCGGTAGTCTGCTACAGTCTAGGTTAGGTTAGGCCAAGCTAACTCCAAAATGCACCATATGAATATCTTGGAAATGAGACATTTTCGTGGAAAGTGACTTAATAGAAAACTGACCATTTATCTCGACTAATGCAGTTTTGTAGCAATGTTGTCAGAACCAGCTATCTCCTAGTATTTTGCCCTGGTACTTTATCACGTTTATTTACCAGTATTTTGCCCAGGTTAGGTCCCAGTAGCTTGGCCCAGTTTTGGGATGGTAGTTTACCACGGTCAGGTCCTGGTAGTATGCCCAGGTTAGGTTCAAGAAGTCTGTTGCGGTGTAGGCAACATCTACAAGAAACCATTGCATATAAATATCAGCGCATACTGTTAAACTGTAATTTTGCAAATGACTGTGGATTACATTAGTTTAATCATGTAAATACAGTAATATTAATAAATGGTTGCAATGACCCTGGGGTCATCGAATTCTCTATCACAGTATACACACGTTGTCCTGGAAGTAAGGGATATAATGTAATCTCCTACTACTATGGTATGAAACTGCTGAAAGGAAGAGAATAAACTGTCTGCATTTATTAATGTCCACCTATAATTTCCTAACAATTAAAACATTGCATGCCTATTTTTTCTTGTATTAATTTTATTTTTCATATTATGAGCAGATGACTGTTTCTTTACCTGAGTTGCCCGTACCTAACCTAATCAAATCAAGACTGATGTAGATTACGTGTACCTAACCAGGCAACTTACCAGAACCAAAGTTGTTATTAATACAGAATAACTGGGATTTTGGCTAGGATCGCACAGTGTTACCACATCCGGCTAGATACCAGAAATTTGCCCCAATAACTTTATGATAGTTTACACCAGATAAATCCCTGTAGTTTGCCCAGGTTAGGTCCCGGTAGTCTGCTGTGGTCTAGGTTAGGTCATGTCAGACTAATTTCCAAATTATAAGTTTGTAAATTGGGGCTTATCTTAACCCCTAGAGTCCGGGTAGCGGTAATAGCCGTCCCTTGGGAGAGTCCGGGCAGGGGTATAAGCCGCTCCCAGGGGGAGTCCGGGCGGGGGGATATACCGCTATTGCCAATGTCGACATTTGCGCGCCAAATTTGGCGATTTTTGTTTGACTTGGCTATACTTCACCACCAGCCCTACAAATCACAATAATGAATCAGTGTGCTACTGACCGTGAACATGGCTGGACGTGGTTCTGATTTCTCACGCGTGTCCAATTCATTACCCCCTACCGTGCTACCAGGCGCATCATCGCTAGTGACTTCAACTCCCCGAGTGCAGCCTGCAAGAGCTCGCAAGCCACCTGCTAGGCTCTCAGACTCTGCAATTGCAAGGGAGTTGGGTGATTTATCAGATTTATCGCTTGGTAGTGATGACCATGACAGCATTTATGATACGGAATGGCACCTTGACCAGTCATCAGAGGAAGAAGAAGTGTGTGACGCTGTATCCCACAGAGTTCTTCCTTCAACGTCAGGTGCGCAGGATATATCCGATGTTACAACCCCTGTTGCAATTCCATCAACCAACGGGATGGGAGCTTTGAGAAGTAGTTTGGGAGACATTCTTTTGTCTCCTATTTCTGCTACCTCTCACATGGTTGCAGGAGGAGAACAAAAAGCTTCCACCTCCAGACCCCACTACGGGGATACTGCCCAAGGTAAGAAGAGGCCAAGGAGGTGGTTAGATTTTTCCTCTTCCTCTTCGGATGAGGTGTTGCAAAGACAATACACAAAGAAAGGTGTTGGAAGAGGGAAGGGAAAGGGAAAAGGGAAGGGAAGAGGGAAGAGAACAGAGGGGCGGCGGCAGCAGCTTATCTCGTCTGACCTGGACCCTGATAATCCCGCAGACCTGACGCTATCTCCCCCACCACCACCATCCCCCGCTACTCATGCTCCCTATCCTTTGTGTGACAACCAGGGGCGTGAAGACACATCACTATTGCCTGCCCCCCCAATGTCGCCTGACCTCCCACTATCGCCTGCCGGTCCTACGTTGCCTGTCGCGCCACCACCAGCGGCAGGTCCTCGTGGCGCACCTCATCCTTACCTGTGGACGGATTGCAATGCGTTTGTGCCTGATATACCGACGTTTGATGACAGTCGGTCAGGCATTCAAGCCTTATTACCCTGTCTTCCGTTGTCATTAGTAATGGATTACTTCACTGCGTTCGTTAATGTAATACTGATGACATACCTGACGCAGGAAATAAATCAATTTAGACAATTCAGCAATCCACCAGAGAGGGAACACAGCAAGATGTTGCCCTGGACTGACGTGACTATTGCTGAGTTGAATGTGTGGTTAGCTCTGACGATGCTGATGCCGCTAACGTCCTTCTTTCGACGCCTGCCTTTGGAAAATATATGTCCCGGAACAGGTATAGGGACATACTTTCCTATATTCACTTCGCCCCCAACATGGGTCCACACCTGAAAGACAGGCTTTGGAAAATTAGGCCCGTTATGACTATGCTCCAGGAGGAAATGCGAGGCTTCGTTCGACCATTCCAGAATGTTGTTATCAACGAGTCTTCGGTGCTGTTCAGGGGAGGAGAAGGGGGGACAGAAAAGTGAGGGAGGGAAGGGGGAGGGAGAGGGGGACAAACCAGAGAGAGAGAGAGAGAGAGAGAGAGGGTGGAGAGGGTGGGCTGAAGGAGACAGAGAGGGAAGGGGGACAGAACGAGTGGAGGGTAAAATATCATCTAAGGTAACCAATATAATATATAGCTTATTCAAAAAATAAAGTTTATTTTTATATTACTTGGATAAAGATTACTATAACCATATAGTCCCCCTTCTCCTCCCCCCTTCCTTCTCTCTGGTTTGGTCCCCCCTCCCTCCCTCTCTCTTTCTCCCCCAGCACCGTCTCACTTCTTCACCACTGAGAATCTTCGAGCCTATGATTCAGAAAGTCAGGGATGCAAACGTTAGACACCTGGAGTTTGTAGTGCTGACTGTAACAGCCAGAAGTGTGGCCGACTGTACCTTAATTTTGTTTGGATAAGAAAATGTATACAGCATTATGTTTGATACTAAGAGTTTATTTTCACAAAATAAAAGCTGCAATCAACACTGCATTGCCTACCTATACTGACCTTGAGTTTACACACACATACAAAATACTTGGCATAATATACAACACATCCATGACATTCAAATAACATAATGGCCATCAAAAACAAATGCATGCAATAAATGTAAAGCCCTCAGATCACTTGCCAGCTCAATATTTGGACACAACAAAGAAACCACAATATGCAAACAATTACTATATTTGAGTAATGAGGGATTATGCAAGTCCTGCCTGGGCCGCACAGCTACCACACCTACAGACCACCAACCTTACTGAGACTCATCTCCAACACCCTTCACACCCATACAGAATAGAGCCCTAAAGATAATCACAGGCTGCACACCATAAAACCAAAATCAAGGATCATCTTGACATGATGAGAGGCACACAAACACTTTATTAGTCCATGAGCTGAACCTGGAACTTCAGAGAGTTCCAAAAAGGTGAATAAATATCATGTGCACTTTCAGCAAGGTGGATGTCTGAAGTGTTGCGAAATGGTTGATGGACATTCCAGAAATATAGCTAATCAATCACCTTTTTGGCAGCCTTTCTCTAGCAAATATCGTAAATTTTTCACCGAAAATCGAGAATAAAGTAATAAAAATCGCAAGTCTTCAACAAAAGATCATATCAAGAGACTTCTAGTTGGTCTCATCTTATTTGTTTCTTAATTCTGCATCTTTTGGTGTATAATACATGCAACTTAGGACACAAATTTGCTTCATAATATGAGAAAAGTGAAGGAAAAGTAGACCAATTTGTAATATTTTCTTACGACTTTGTTTACAAACTTTCTTTTGTTTCTGCCCAATCCGTATCTGGACGACGAGAACACAGTTTCTACGTATTTGGCATGGAGGTATAATCTAAGAGGAGGCGGCATGAGCCGCTCGTCCTGTACACCCAAAGTGAAGCAAGGGGCGGAGCCTATTACCCCCACCACCCCATTGACTCAAAACATTGCCTCGCCCACCTTACCCCATTATAATTATGGTCTTATTTTCTCATATATCCTATAATCATAGCCAGAAAGAGACTTGAATTTGTTCCATATATGATAACTACATAAAATTATCCAATTCTGTATATTATCAAAAGTACTTAAACCCATTAAATATCGCTGTTTCCAGCTAGAGCATTACCTCTGCTCGCAAACTTTTCCTAGGAGTATGAATGAAAGAATGAATTGATTAATGAATGAATAGTTTATTTTATGCAAAAAGTATAGTAAAAGAGAAGGTGATAGCTTACACACCAACACACAGACCGTATTATAACGTTACATAGAAATAACAACAAGTACAGTTGACTGCACGTGAATCTGGTATGCCTCGCTAATTGTGAGATACCTACAACAGGAAGGAAAGTGATCAAAAGTTATAGTTTGTTGACAAGCAGATAACAATAATATTTTACTGTCTGCCTGTCGACAAACTACATCTTTTTTCACTTAAATTTCCTTTCGTTGTAGCCAAGCACCTCACAAGTAACGAACCATAGGCCTACCAGCTTCATGTGTGAGTATTAATTATATAAAGATTTCTAGTATGAGATTGTGGAAGGCCTTGTGTCACTCTTTAAGTATAGTATATAAATAAGATTATAATTATAGAGTAAGATGTGTATAGTGAAGTGAAGATGTGTGTGTGTGCTGTGAAGATGTGTGATCTGCAGTGAAAATGTAGCCTACATAGTGTAGTGAAGATATGTATAGGGTAGTGAAGATGTGGTGTGTTGTGATGATGTGTATAATTAAGGTAATGGAGATGTGTGTATAGTGAAGAAGTGTATAGTGTACTGAACATGTGAATAGGGTAGTGAAGATGTGTATATGGTAGGCCTACTGGAGATATGTGATGTGTAGTGAAGAGATGTGTAGTGTAACACCCAGAACTGTCATGTAATTGAGTTGACACTCAGGTGTGTTGTCTTGTATCAAGCACATTTTACCACTTATAAGCCACATGGAATCTTACCATGATGACTGCATGCATGTTACTGCATAAAGTGTGTCATCACTTCCTCAGTTTCAGTTCACTCTGATTTACACAGAAATATTAATTTTACTCATCAGTCCCAGGCAGTAATTTCACAATTATAAAAACTCTTTCCGCACATTGGCTTAACTTAGACTACGGTTTTTTAACTTACTCCTAAATTCTCAACAACCAAATATTCTACATAGTAAACACAATTATAAATTAAATATCTATAAAACATTATGAAATATGCTAAAACATTCATAATACAATCTCTCAACACTCGAGTTATCCTTCAGGCCAACCCTAACTTAGGCACAAATAGGTCCCCCCCATGGAGCCAGTTTATCTTTTATAACCCTGTCAATGCTATATATACGTCAGGTTATACATTAATAGTTAATATCACAACACTATAATAGCCTTGGCTTTACAGTTTTTGTGTGTACAGTATTCTAATATTCTACAGGACATGGGTACGTGTCGCGGTGTGAGAGGCAGATGATGAAATTCACTCCGTTGATTTGTCAATTTCTGTCGTATATGTTTCTATATGACTTTCTTAACATACATATGAAATGTAGTAGAAAGACTCCTGTTTCTCTGGGTACAACCATATGCTGAACACGCCAGCATTATCTTAAAAAATGGCAAAGAATGTTGGTGAAATTGATGGTCCGACGTGATCAGCTGATGTTTGTTTTGAGTCAATGGGGGTTTGGGAGGACAGCCGACCAATAGAAAATTGTCTTCACCTCTGTGACGTCATGCCGCCTCCTCTTAGGACTTAGATTATACCTCCATGGTATTTGGTCAGTTCTCGTCACTGAAACCAAGCGCTCCCAAGACGGTCTTGGTACCCCAATCCTCAGCTTGGACGACCAGATGACGGCTTTAGACAGGTTACACCAATAATGTTCTCTGACTCTGCTTATCTTTATACAGGGTGTCCGTAATTTTTAACCCGAAATTTTGGCATATGCATGCTTTATTAATTCTGAAAAGAAAATACTCTGTTGATGTGATCTTTTTTTTTCTTAGTTTAGCGGTAATTGAGACATTTAATTGAGGGGGGGTGAGAATAGGGGACAGGCTTGGGGGGGTGCGGGAATATGGGGACAGGCTTGGGAGGGGTAGAAAGCCTGTCCCCCATTTCCTGCACCCCCCTAGCCCCCCAAGCCTGTCCCCCTACTCCTGCAACCCCCCCAAACCCCCCCGTTCAAATGTCACACATTTAAAGGGGTGTAGGAATAGGGGGACAGGTTTGGGGGGGGGGGGGTTGTTTGGGGGGTTGCAGGAGTAGGGGGACAGACTTGGGGGGTTAGGGGGGTGCAGGAAATGGGGGACAGGCTTTCTACCCCTCCCAAGCCTGTCCCCATATTCCCGCACCCCCCCAAGCCTGTCCCCTATTCTCACCCCCCTTAATTAAATGTCTCAATTACCGCTAAACTAAGAAAAAAAAAGATCACATCAATAGAGTATTTTCTTTTCAGAATTAATAAAGCATGCATATGCCAAAATTTCGGGTAAAAATTTCCGGACACCCTGTATACTGTAGGAACTACACTAACCAATCTTTATATAGGACCTTCATTAACCAATCTTTATATAAGACCTTCACTAACCAATCTTTATATAGGACCTTCACTAACCAATCTTTATATAAGACCTTCACTAACCAATCTTTATATAGGACCTTCACTAACCAATCTTTATATAGGACCTTCATTAACCAATCTTTATATAGGACCTTCACTAACCAATCTTTATATAGGACCTTCACTAACCAATCTTTATATAAGACCTTCACTAACCAATCTTTACATAGGACCTTCACTAACCAATCTTTATGTAGGACCTTCACTAACCAATCTTTATATAGAACCTTCACTAACCAATCTTTATATAGAACCTTCACTAACCAATCTTTATATAGGACCTTCACTAACCAATCTTTATATAGGACCTTCACTAACCAACATTTTGTATCTGTATTTGTTCCTTTGATAATTTTGGATGCATGATGGATGATACCCAAGATGTAAAATAAATTTACAATGTTATGTGAATTAATTAATAAAGTTGTTTTTATTAACAACTTACTGTGGACTGTAATGGTCCCAATCCAACAACAATACTACTACTTAGATAAATCCAAATTAAACAAAGCATGACACTTTGGAGTAGTTTAATTAAAATGAAATGGTAGTAAAATCCAAGATAAACCAGCAAACACATCAATATCCCATCAAACAAATAGACCTTATAGGCTAGCATATTAATTTTACAATGTTAACTATAATTATTACAAACCAACACAAACTTACAAGCTAACAAAATCTTTTAAATACATAAATTATAAATTAATAAACCGGTAAGGCACAACTCAAATAATTCTGATAACTCACACCATGATGTCACTAATTACAGCAGAAGAGCCGACACGAGTCACCTGTTATCCTCCCAGAAAACTTTTAACACACCCTTCTCCCTTGCTCACACGTCTGCTACTGCCCAACACTCTTGGAAGAAAGATCAATGAAGACTCGTCCGAACCCAGTTGGATTAGTTGAAATTCAGATTCCAAGGAGTTTCATCAATCTCATTCCCAATCAATGCATAATTAACAGTTAGAGGGGACTACGTCACACTGTATAATTATATACAAGGAAAGATACAGTTCATATTAATATTTATAATATATTGTCAGTCTATATAAGAGTATTTCATAGAAGGCCATATGATAAACCCTGGCTACAAAATGTTTCTTGTTACCACATTGCAATCTCCTTTTTAGTAATTATTTAGAAAACTATCAAGTCCATTCATTTTCCTATTTTTTTTTATTTTGTACAGATTCCTAACTTCAATTCAGCCAACCCACTTGCCAATCTTATTTTACTGTAAGCAATGGTCAAGAGTTGTTCAGATACAACAATACAGTACAGTATTTACTTACTAGTCAGTGATGGAAGAGGCACAAGATATAGGGTCGATTCCACAGTGGTTTGTTTTGGTTTGTAAGCATGCAAACGAAAGAATATGAGCCATTTAAATTACTTATGAGTGAATTATTTAATGAATTTGGTTAATATACAGTCCTTCCTACCTGATGAGGGCACAAACCAAGTTACCTATAGCCATATTGTTCTTTATATCTCTTTATTTAATATATCTTTACTTAATGTGCTGGGAATCAGTTCATTTTTATTATGTACAGTTAGCCACTGGAGTTCTTAAACAGTATGTATGGAAATAGAGATCATAATTCTGAAAGGATTGTAATGAATGGTCTACAAAGTTACCCTTTTTTTTTCTCCCTTTATCGTATGTTTCCTCTTCTTCCTTACCCTTCCCTTCCTTCCCTTTCCCTATCTTTCTCTTCCCTTCTCTTTCCTCTTATTCCTTCCTTTCTCTTCCTTTTCCCTTTCCTTCCTTCCATTCTCTTGTCATTCCTTTCGTAGTCTTATATTTTCTATATGTTGTAAAGTTACTCAGTATGGAATAAGTGATGTGCTATTTTAAGTGACAAATTAATGAGAATTGCTTATTCAGTAGATTATGCTAACACTACAGCAGAAATTTCAAGAAAGTTGAAGGTGTAGGACTAGAATCAAATAACCACCGACACTTTTCTTTCATCATGAAAATAAATCTGTACCATATCAAATTAAAATCATACAACAACACCTTATATCAACTCAACCCCCTCAATTATTATTATGAGGTGCTGCTATATCATACATATATATATATATATATATATATATATATATATATATATATATATATATATATATATATATATATATATATATATATATATATATATATATATATATATATATATATATATATATAACTTCTTGAAAACAATCTACCTTGTATTGAACTTTTCTCTTAGTACTGTACTAATGTTAATGAAATAATTTATTTATATAAGTACTAGGCCTATTATAGTCTAGAGGAAATGGGGTCGAACCCGGTTTTGTGGTATGGTGAAGGGTTTATTGTTTATGTCCTCAACAGGAATCAGCCGGGTGCCACTCTAGCACTCTTGGGGAAAACAATTACAGACCAAAATCCAAATGGTCGCGACATGGCACGTTGCCAACACTAAATGTCACATATCTTTGTCAGTACTGTTAACACAAAGGTAATCATGGTGTTAATACCTAGGTTTTGGGAGGTCAAGGAAGTCACTCCTGCTCGCTAATTAAGGGTAGCTACCTCAGAAATGGTTTATATTCGTCGAGAAGGGTTATAGTTGGTGAAACAATAGTGACTTTATTGTAATAAGTACAATTTATAAACATTTAGTAACAATTCTGATTACGTACTGCTTAATAATCACTTGTTTCACATCAAATTAATAAATGATAATTGCAGCATAGCCTTGAAGTATGGTACTGTACATTCGGCAAAAAAAGTAATGGAACCACCCCTATTGCCAGTGCTATGTAGAGGTGGTAAGCCTGTTCCACTGGTAATAATATTTACTCTCATTCTAACACCACACAAGTCCTTCACTAATAGTGTTGCAAAGGAATTATTACATTTTTAATCACTGTTATCACTCTCACTACTCTCACTTCATTTTCATTATTCTTTCCTGTCTTCCTTTCACTCTCGTGGATATCTTTAGTTTGTTGACTTGACAAGATTCAATGAGTTAAGGTAATTTTAATTGGCTTTTACGTTTATTAAATGTGATTATAAAACAAAAACACACACAAACACTTACACTCAAAGGGGACAAACAAAAACTCAGTCTGATTGATAACAAACTCAAAACTTCGATTCCAAGAGTTGACAGGTCATTGTTTTGTACTGCTGGCTGTAGGAAGGTTGAAGGTCATAATTTAGTGAGGTTCAAGAAAGAAGCCTGAGTATAGCTGGAGTGAGGTCAAATGTCACTGCATAGAAGAATACAACTGGGGTGAGGTCAAAGGTATAAAGGTCAAAAGTAAAAAATCAAGGTCAAAATTATAAAAAAACTGAAAACTTATGAAAACCGCACTAATTTCGGTTGTAGAGATCTGATTTTGATCAAACTTTTTCTGTAAGATGCTATCTTCATTTCTGCTTCTAGTGGTACTTGAGCGATGACCGTATTCCTAAGATTTGAGCATTAGGTCGAAAATCTCCACATGCATTTTGGTCACTGTAGGACTCACTTCTGGTCCGATTTCGATTAAATTACAACCACAGGTAGGGACCACAATGATGATGTCACCAATTTACTTTCAAGGTCAAAAGTAAAAAATCAATGTCAAAATCGTCAAAAAACTAAATATCTTCAAACTGCTATAACTTAAGTTCTCCAGATTCGATTTTGATCAAACTTTTTCTGTAACATGCTAGGTTCATTTCTGCTTCTGGTGGTACTTGAGCGAAGGCCGTATTCCTAAAACTCGCGATTTCAGCATTAGGTCGAAAATCAAGGGGTCTGAATTTTGCCATACTTTCGCCAAGTCCTCGCTCTACGTGCAAATGTTTATTTTATAATCAATATAACCATCCTTTACTAATATCACGTTGACAAATTACGGCCTGGGATAGCAACATATATTTCATATTCTCTTTCATGGTTTTCTTTAATAGTTCAGGTCATTCTAGGCACTCACACATCCTAGGTCACACACACATTCTCCTACCTGGTTTCCTTGAATAGTTCGGGTTATTCTAGGTCACATACACACATTGTAGGCCACTTACACATTCTACACTAATTCAATCACACATTCTAAGTCACTCACACACACACATTCTAGATCACACACGCGCACATTCTAGGTCACACACACATTTCTAAGTCACACACACACACACATTCTAAGTCACACACACACATTCTAGGTCATTTACACATTCTACAGTAGTTCACTCACACATTCTAGGTCACACACACACATTCTACAGTAGTTCGTTTCTTCACACCTTCTCCTTCCTGGTTTCCTTTAATAGTTCAGGCCATCCAAACCAGTTATCATTGTAATGGTTACCCAGATGCTGATAACCGAGTGACTGCATATAGGAGATAACACCTGACTTACCCTCTGGCACGTACTTCGTCTCTACGCATAGCACTCGTATCTTTATCCTGTCCCAACTCAGGGTTTTCAGTACCTGCCAATATAGAATGTAAACAATGAATTGGTATACCTGATGATTGTATTCAAGTACACACACACACACACACACAGTAAATTATATGGGGGATACATAGTTTGCTCTACACACACACACACACACACACACTGAGTTCATTAAATGGGGGATATATAGTTAGCTCTTGGCCTGTGATAGAGTATAGGGACAGTAAACACGAAGGAAACACTGAGAAAAAAGAGACAGAATAAGAGAGGAAGTAACAGAATATAAAGAAGAGTGGCAATGAGAGTAAAAATAAGAGAGAAAAATTATTATCTATATTATATTATTATCCTTCTTACCTTGCTTAATAATTTATTCTTAGTTGTTATACTTATTTCTTTTACAGAAGCAAATAAACAAAAATAAAAACAAACACAAACATAAATAACCACAAATAAATAATAATATAGTGTTGATGACAGATAAAGGATATGAATGGTGAGTCCCTTGTATACTATTTCTTCCCTTGTCTCACCTTCAGTTCATATCCTTCAACGTCGAGTGAGAAAAAGTCAATCATTGTCACGTTCAGGGCTTGGAGTATAGAGTGTAATGGCAAGGCGTCCATTGTAAGTCCTTTATCTGTACCTTCCCCTTCTTGGCCAATGTGTCCTGTCGCCCCCTTGTATCCGCTTGGCCTGTTGGTGGTGTTGTGGAATGTTGGTTTGTATTATTTTTAACGGCACCGGGTTCAGTGTTTGCTAATATTATTTCAGTGGGGTCAGTGTTTGCTAATATTATTTCAACGGGGTCAGTGTTTTGTATCTTTTTTTCAACGGGGTTAGTGGTTTGTATCTTTTTTTCAACAGGGTCAGTGTTTGTATTATTTCAACGGGATCATTGTTTGTATTTTTTTTCAACGGGGTCAGTGTTTACATTATTCCAAAGGGGTCAAATAGTTATAGGTAACTGTTGTGGACGAATTATAATATTCACATATTGAAATATGTATACAGCTTATGTAAATTTAAAACAGGGAATCACAAACTACCTATAGTAATAGGTCGTTATAACAATGTAAATGTGGATGACCGTAAATGTACACTATGTTCACAGTTCACAGGGAGATACCGGGGATGAATATCATTATTTATTTGTATGTACATTTTTTCTCAATGATAGAACTTTATTATTGAAACATTATTATTATAGACGACCAAATATGCATAAGATGACTCAACTATTCAGTAGTGAGCAGTATAACATACTTCTGAATCTAGCTAAGTTTGCTTTTATTATTATTGACCACTTCAAAAGAAACTAAATGAGGAGCACCAACACACTATATTGTCATATAAATAATGTCATTATGTTACTATGTATGTCTTTTTAAAGTTGTACTTTGTATTGTACTCATATACCCCGCTTGGGGTCCTTTCGAGTTAATTAACCTTTCAAACCTTTCAAACCTGACACACCAAATACAACAACACCAATAACACGATCTTACCACAACAACAACAACTCACTTGAAAATAAGCTTAGTAGTGTGTTTGGTGACGGAGATGGCAGCGTTGATTTTAAAGGCTTTCCTATTCTTAGCGAGTAGTTTTACATAGGAGTCGGGGTTAGCTTCGATCAGTAATCCTGTCCACCCTTGCTCTCTCTCCAGGAACAATGTGTTACTCTGAAATTCACCGTCTGCTGCACCAAGTTCCACAAAAAATCCTTGTTTCTGTTGGGGTAGCACAATTAAGTTTATGAAAATTGTTTTATAATTATATTTTCACACAGTACACATGATGGTAATGTTGTTTTATTTATCTATGTACTCTCTCTCTTTTTGACTCTCTGATTAGATTAATTTACAGGGAACTATGATATATTTAGATTAATATTTTGTTCATACATATTATACAGTATAAATAAATTCTGATAAGCGAAGTTTTACCATGAAATGTTGCTGTTGGTATATCGTTTTCTCTTTGACGTTCACTCTAACCAAAGAAAACTAAATTATATCTATGTAACGTCGCTATTTTTATCCCCCTTACTTTACTGGAGGAGGATAAAAAAAACACGGCCTTTTTACAATAAAAAAAAATGACACACCAGTGTATGACAATCTATCCTATACTTGATCAACCCGGTCTGGGAAAAAAAAGGGACTGAGGACTGAACTTGCCTTGCGAATACCATGAAAAAAAAATCATACAAAGGCAAGTCCAGTTCCTAGTCAGTATCGCTGCCACCACCAGACCACCGGTTGACCGCAGGAACCAAGTTATCACACACTGGGTGGGTAACGTAGCTTAAACCCCAGGCACGTGTGTAAGCAACCCAGAATTACTCTAACGGGGGTTTGATCAATGTCTTAAATCAAGTCAAAAATGCCTAAGTAGGGACACAGTCTATTAGTATGTGTACGGTAACGGAAAACTCAACTACTTATTATTTAATTTATTAACATTCATTTCATAAAAAAAATATATATATATATACTCCCTAACCTTCAATCCCCCCTCCCTGAATCCTACTCCCGCTGTCCCTAGAACTGGAATAATTCCGAGTTTCGCTAGGGAACAGCACTAAACAAACAGATAATAATAATAAAAAAAAAATTACTTACTCCCCCCCCATCAATAAGAAAAAAAAATACGTCCCCATATACATACAATAGTTATATAAAAAAAAACATACATATATATAATAGTATCAAAAAAAAAAATATATGGCCGACACAAATGTTACTCTAGATTTCTTTGACTATGCCAGCAATTCTCCTAAGTATTTATATTATTTTAGTACACCAGTATTAATATTGCTATGCCTTGCCGGAATGTGCTATATGGCTTTACCCAGTGGAAGACGACACGAGACTCACTGTGAATCCTTGCCACAATTCATTCTCGCCTCTCTCCCCCCCCAATCTCAGCTCCTACACGGACACAAACTAGTTCCTTCTGCTACATTTTTCTATTATATTAAGTGTTCCTTCCCCCCTGATACATTCCTTTAGTTACACTAATGATTATTTAACATCCCTTAATACTCCAACCCATTATCTCTTTCTCAGTCACATAGCATACAATTATTCCTGATATTGCTTACAAATATTGTTCCGCCAACGAAAATATCACGTCCTTTTATTGGGACTCCATCCCTCACTCAACTAATTTTCTAAGTAAGTTACCAGAAATAAATGCTGGTATTTATGGAGAGTGAAGCTAGTAATTATACATTAAAAAAAAAACATCCTAAATAACATACAGTCGTGGTCAATAATAATCATCCACATATGGGTAACTTTAACAATTTACTGTCTAATGTTTTCACGTTCACATATGATATTATTGTTTTAAGTAGTGTGTAGCTGCTTATATTAAATCAAAAGATGGTAATTAACCTATTTATTGGAAAGTTTATCATCTATGTAACAGAGGGAAGCTGTCGAAATCTTACGTGAGTTACCCCTAAATGGATGATTATATTTGACCACGACTGTACATAATAAAATGGGGGTGTTACACACGTCCCCTCTTCCTTAGCTGGAACTTACAGTGAAAATTAATTTATATATATTTCCCTAACTCAATTCCCCTCCCCCTAATCTTAACATACACACCATTTGTCACTATCGCTATACCTTACTAAACAACATCAGACATTATTCACCCTAATTTGTTGGTCAGTGTTGATAAACTGCCAACCTTACTTACAGTCCTTAGACTGCCTTTCTTCCCCGCAGGAAAGAACTTCTCTACCTAACATTACACAATACACATAATACATAATACATAATAGATATCAGTGACACCTCGTCCCAGTCAGACTCCTCTGTCAAGTCCATAACCCCGGGAGAACTTCAATAAGGTTCTACCGTCACTAAACCCATCCGCGATTGTCCCTAACAAGATCTGAGTATTCTTATATTCAATTCAATCATTCCTATTTTCATTCACTTCTCCATTCAAACCTCAGATCCCGCACGGTATGACAACCCGGAATGCAGTAAGTGATACAGGGGCCTTGACAAAGGTTCTGACTGTATTCTGGAAGAGCCCAATGGAAATGTAGGGTGTATACTCCCCACCATCCTTCTCTTCCCATTAAAACTAAGTGTCCTCCAACACCCACAATAAAAAAAAATTACAACTATGAGCTGAGTTCCTAGCTCGTACATTAATGTTGCCCCGTGTTGACTTCAGGTTATAGTAAAACATGACATTATCCAACGTAACTTTCCCACTTTTACCCTATTTTCTATTAATTTTCATTCACTGTTTTTCTAAATATTTCTGTTTTCTGCCTTGGTTTTTACCTCAATTTACATTTCCTCCAGAAATCTTCTTGGAGGACGTCGATGACGTGGAGGAAGTACAATATCCTCATCATCATCATCTGGTTCATTATTTTCAATTAATTCCCCTAACTGTACTATAATATCACTGTGGCTCACATAGGGCTTAATCTTTTCTGCAGCCCTCTGGATGTTTTTCCCTGTAAATGGGTCCTCTAAAATATATATCAAACCATCTCTTATTATTTCTGCCACCTTGTATGGTCCTTTCCATTTCTGGTTCAATTTGGCACAGGTACCCGGTATTATTGTTTCTTGTTTTACCCACACTAATGTTCCTAGTTCTACTTTTTCATTTTTCCTATGCCTATTGGCAAATGCCCGATACCTCCTGAGAGATACAGTACTGGCTTCTTGTATTAGCCTCTTTAGTCTCCCAGCGTCGTTGTTGTCAGACGTGATGGTCGGTAGTGGTGCTGTGATATTGCGTGGTGGATGCCTTCCGAAGAATGCGACATACGGCGTCACCCTGGTACTGCTGTGGACGGCTGCATTCATCACTTTTTGACACTCAGCCAGCAGGTTAGGCCAACGTTGTGGATAGCCCTCGCACAACTGGGCCAACACCGTCTTCAGGGTCCGGTGCATCCTCTCAATCATCCCGTTAGCCTGTGGATGATACGGCGTGGAGAAAAGTAGTTCCACCCCCTGCTGGTCTGCCCAGGTCCGCATCTCGTGGCCAGTAAACTCCTTAGCGTTGTCACACAGCACCGATCTAGGTCCGCCAAAGTCTGTAACAAACTGAGTGAGCCTAGCAACAATTCCCTTGGCATGCTTACTTTTTAGTGGGTAAAACTTGGTGTACCTTGAAAAATGGTCTATGATGGTTAGAATATATCTGTTTCCATCTGCTCCAGAAGTCATATCAGTGAGGTCTATGGCAATTCTTTCTAAGGGTTCTATTATGGGTGGTAATTCTTTATATTGTTGGGAAAGACCCTTAGTGTATTTGAATTGCTGGCAATTAAGGCATTTCTTTATATATGTCATCACATCAGATCTTAATGTTGGCCAATAATACAATTCTTCAGCTTTCTTAATAGTTTTGAATTGTCCAAAGTGTCCTGACTGATCATGAGCTAATTCTAAGGCTGTTTTAATTAATGTCTTAGGGACTACTACAGTGTAAAAATAGCTGTCATCTACATAAGTTTTTACAAAATATAATATACCCTCATTCAGCTCGAATTGGTCTAAAGTGGCACGGGCTATTTTTCGCCTGGGCACTTGACCTCCCTCAAAATATTCAATTAATTCTCTCCAGGTGTCATCCTGTCTTTGAGCTTGCTTAAATGTTTCCCGAGTTAACCCCAACCATGTAAATACTGGTGGTCGTGAGATTACCCGCACTGGCCTAGATAGTTGGTCAGCCACGACATTATCCTTTCCTTTCATAAAAATTATTTAATTTGATAATTGTATTCCCTCATTTCTAGCATCCATCTTGTAACCCTCGGTGACTTAGTTCTACGTCTAAAAATACTGGTTAGTGGCTGATGGTCTGTTTGAATTGTGAATGTTGTTCCCCACAAATAATGATGATAATGGCGACAAGCCAAGACCACTGCCATTGCCTCTTTGTCGGTGACACTATACCTCTTCTCACATGCATTAAGTTTTTTCGAGAAGTAACCCAATGGTCGGACTGTCTCATCTACTTGTACTTGATGCAAAACCCCTCCTACATACTCCTCACTAGCGTCTGTGACTAGCACTAGTGGTAACTCTGGTTGGTATTTGACTAGGATTGGAGGTGTAATTAATTTCTCCTTTAATTTCTCAAAGGCTTCTTGACATTTTTCATCCCATTTGAACACAGTGCTAGCTCTTGTAAGGTTTGTTAATGGTGTGGCAATTTTGGAAAAGTTTGGCACAAAGCTACGGTAGAATCCACACATACCGATGAAACGCCTCACTTCTTTTACATTTCTGGGTGGTACTTGCTTACTTATTGCCTCCAAATTTTTAGGATCTGGCAAACTACCATTCTTAGATACCTTATGTCCCAGAAACTTTACTTCTTTTTTCACAAAATCACACTTAGATAAATTTAACTTCACCCCCTGTTCACTGAATAATTGAAATAGTCTTTTAAGGCGCTGCATTAAGCTAGTAAAATCATCCGCCCATATGATCACATCATCCAAGTAATTTTTCACCCAACCCTCACGTAATAATAACTGAGCCATTTTCCTTGAAAATATGGCTGGGGCACAACTTAAACCAAAAGGTAGCCTTCGAAACCGGTACAATGATACTCCATCTGTGAAAGTGGTTAAGTTCCGACTTTTTTCATTCAGCTCTATCTGGAAGTATGCATCTTTCAAATCTAAGGTTATATAAAATTGATGTCCTGCTGCATGTCCTACTAAATCATCTAACCTAGGTAATGGAAACACATCTACCGTTAAATGCTGATTAACCCGTCTAAAGTCTAGACACATTCTTTTGGTTCCATCTGGTTTATTTACTAACACTATTGGTGACAACCATGCTGCACTAGAGGGTTCGATCACTCCTCTTTCTTCCATTTCACTTAACATCTTACCAATGGTTTCCTTTGCATGTTCGGGATAACGATACATCGGGGACCTACATGGGTTCGGATTTGCGACCTCTATGTTGGCGGGTTCTCCTTCAATTTTCCCCAATTCTTTATCCCCTAGCATAAACAACTTATCATGTGTTAGGACCACTTGTGTTAGCTCTCTTCTCTGTTCATCATCCAGATGTTTCCAATTCTGTTGGTTAATTAAGAGTTGTAATCTTTCCTGTCTAGTCCCTTGTTCCGTTACTGTATCCTGATGTGGCATCAATTCATTCTTTATGGTTATCATATTTATTGGGACCTTAAGCTCTACATTTATTAAAGAGTCATCCTCAATAAGTGCTACTATGGTATTTCTCTTTATCATTTTAGATATTTTGGTGGTGTTATCTAGGGTAATGGGAATAGTTCCTTCCGCATCTACCGTTACTAACAGGGGAGTAGTTTGTGATGAACTATTTCTATGGGGCCTAATCAGTAGGGTGGTACCGGGTGTCTCACTCACTTCCACACGTATGACCTTGGCTTGGTGTGGTTCCATATTTACATTACTCTTTACATGCACTTTTCGTCTACTACTATCCATAATTTGAGCTTTGGTATGATCCCTTATTTGTTGAATGGTTCGTCGTCATAACTGTATATGATTCACCTGATATGGTGCACCTCCCCAAATCATTTCCTTATCCTTACAATTCCAAGTCAAGTTTGCCTTACTAATTATCTCACAACCCAACAAAATTTCTCTATCCAAATATAAATCTGGTACTACCGTTACCCACTGACTACATACTCCTTGATCTCCTACATTAACTTCTATTTTCACCATACCCAACACTTTAAGCAGCTTTCCCGTAATTCCTACAGGATTAGTTCTACCCTTGGTCGTATCTATCTGTAACCCTAGTCGCTTAACTGCACTTCTTTTTATCAAGGTTATGACACTACCTGTGTCAATAATAGCTGCACACACCTTTCCATTCACTATAATATTTATCACTGGTGATAATTCCCCCTTTGGTTTTGTTAGGTTCCTGGCTTGATGGTAATAATTAGTATAACCTGTATTATTATTAAGACCTGGCCTATACTGAGCCTTCCCAGGACATGCAGGACTAGTGCTCCAACAACCAGCACGTAAACAATTAAAACATTTTCCCTTCTCGGGTTTACTCCAGCAATTTCGCAAGTCATGCGTGGTCGTTTTACAGTAAGAACAATACCTAGAAGTTTGAGGTTTATTTTCATATGACATCTTTTCCACCTTCGATGCTAATTTTTCTACCATTTTTGTTAAACTATATATTTCACTTTCTTCCTTACTTTCTACTTTAGTTTTGTTATTTTCTTCAGCCATTTGTATGTCTACCCCTGACAACATATTCGCTGGTTCAAGTCTCTGTATCAATAATAATCTTTCGTGTTCCACTCTTACAAGGAAATCTTTTAGGGGAATTTGATCATCCACAAAAGATTCCAATCTTTCCCTACTGATTCTCGGGAAACCTTGTAGCAACTTCCTTTTAATTATTCTGTCCCTTGAGGGTAGATGTTGCTCTTGAAACTGTCCCTGTATTGCTGCATAGTGACACTTGTATTGGTGGGCAAATGTTTGTGGGTTTTCATTCCACACATACCTAAATTCATCACCCTGACGCCATGCCTGGTCGAAGTTTAACTCAACCCTAAATTCTCTCGTGAAATATTCCCTTAACTCCCACCATGTTAATATTTCCCCCCGTTTCTGGGCCGTGTGTATTAAGACAGCCAGCTCCTTATCTACTCGAGACTTTGCTACTTCTACCCTAGTGCATGAATCTTCTGTGCACCTTTCCACTGCTTCAAAGAACATTTGTAGCCTAGCCGAGGAATCTAAACTCTGCAATGTATCTAACTCGAGTTTTGGAATCTCTCGGGGTTTAACCAAGTTTGTATTAACACTTTCTGCAGGGTTTGTTACATTAGGATTATAGGTGACATTTGATAATGGAGGTTGTAATACTGGGTTTGCATTTGTGCCAAATGTTACGGGTGGTTGATAACTGTGCGTGGCAGGCAGGGAAAATTGAGTATCTATTCGAGAAGGTATAGTGGACCACTGTGAACGTGAAGCTGGTTCGGGTCTCCTCAATAATGGTGAGGATGGAGGTGTAACTTCCCTCTCCCCGACACGAACAAACTGCGTCTCTCCCGACCTTTCCAACTTACTCACACGCTTCGTTAAGTTACCAACTTGCTCCCCTATGTTTTTCAACTGATCTAAGTCTTGTACCTTCATCGCAATCTTAGTCATTTGTTCGGTTATTAGTCTCAATTCCCGCATTTCGAATCTTACCTCCCTATCTGAATCCGTATCGTTAACTACCATTTCACTCATTTCTGACGCTTCCGCCATGACTTTCGCTCTCACGCCACTGCGTGTTAGCATTCTAATCGTTATATCCTGTATTTTCCTTTACCCCTCTTACGTTAATTTACTACTCGAGCTCCGTCAACCGTCAGTTCTCGAGGAACTTGACTGTGTCCTACAATTCCTACCTTAAACATCAGACCCAATTCCACGGATCTCCGTTAAAGCAATTTCTCTGGGTCTGATATATCCCACTTAAGCTACCACCAATGTAACGTCGCTATTTTTATCCCCCTTACTTTACTGGAGGAGGATAAAAAAAACACGGCCTTTTTACAATAAAAAAAAATGACACACCAGTGTATGACAATCTATCCTATACTTGATCAACCCGGTCTGGGAAAAAAAAGGGACTGAGGACTGAACTTGCCTTGCGAATACCATGAAAAAAAAATCATACAAAGGCAAGTCCAGTTCCTAGTCAGTATCGCTGCCACCACCAGACCACCGGTTGACCGCAGGAACCAAGTTATCACACACTGGGTGGGTAACGTAGCTTAAACCCCAGGCACGTGTGTAAGCAACCCAGAATTACTCTAACGGGGGTTTGATCAATGTCTTAAATCAAGTCAAAAATGCCTAAGTAGGGACACAGTCTATTAGTATGTGTACGGTAACGGAAAACTCAACTACTTATTATTTAATTTATTAACATTCATTTCATAAAAAAAATATATATATATATACTCCCTAACCTTCAATCCCCCCTCCCTGAATCCTACTCCCGCTGTCCCTAGAACTGGAATAATTCCGAGTTTCGCTAGGGAACAGCACTAAACAAACAGATAATAATAATAAAAAAAAATTTACTTATTCCCCCCCCATCAATAAGAAAAAAAAATACATCCCCATATACATACAATAGTTATATAAAAAAAAAACATACATATATATAATAGTATCAAAAAAAAAAAATATATGGTCGAAACAAATGTTACTCTAGATTTCTTTGACTATGCCAGCAATTCTCCTAAGTATTTATATTATTTTAGTACACCAGTATTAATATTGCTATGTCTTGCCGGAATGTGCTATATGGCTTTACCCAGTGGAAGACGACACGAGACTCACTGTGAATCCTTGCCACAATTCATTCTCGCCTCTCTCCCCCCCCAATCTCAGCTCCTACACGGACACAAACTAGTTCCTTCTGCTACATTTTTCTATTATATTAAGTGTTCCTTCCCCCCTGATACATTCCTTTAGTTACACTAATGATTATTTAACATCCCTTAATACTCCAACCCATTATCTCTTTCTCAGTCACATAGCATACAATTATTCCTTGATATTGCTTACAAATATTGTTCCGCCAACGAAAATATCACGTCCTTTTATTGGGACTCCATCCCTCACTCAACTAATTTTCTAAGTAAGTTACCAGAAATAAATGCTGGTATTTATGGAGAGTGAAGCTAGTAATTATACATTAAAAAAAAACATCCTAAATAACATACATAATAAAATGGGGGTGTTACATCTACAGTAACTATAATATTCTCTAATTCCTTGCTCTAGTCCAGTGGTTCCCAAACTGGGGGCCATGGCCCCCTGGGGGGCCATATAGAAGAATGTAGGGGGCCATAATCTGAGGCTATGCATAAATAAAACCAAAGGAGTTTAGCGCAAATTAGCGGGTAGGTAGCCAGTAGAGGGAACTTACAGGTTCAGTACAGGTTTGTGCAATGCCTTGCTGCCAGACACATGAGTAATACGTCCTATTTTATATGATTCTGTGTTCTTGACATAAAACAAGACATGGCGATGTATTAGGGAAGCAAGATAATTTTAACTCAACATAATTCTAATCTAAGGCTTCCTAAGAGCTGTGTATTCTGTATGATAACCTTGTCTTGAATCTTACGTATCAGCAAGGATGTTCATATTATTCAGTTAATGGGTTATGGTTGTAGGGGGGGGGGGGGCATGGACAAGGATCATGTATGAAAAGTGGGTAACGACCAGAAAAAGTTTGGGAACCACTGAGTCTAGTCTAACCAGTGTGGGTGGGTAGGAGCGACGGATCTTTTCACGCCCATTGTACACTACGTGTATTATTATTATTATTATTATTATTATTATTATTATTGCCTTAGTACTCTTTCATGATGTTACTGTAATTCTTTGCATATAATTTACTCTTATAAATTACCCACCATGTATCAAAAAACTTCATGTCCTTTAGTTGGGGCTTGTACTAAACGTAAAAAAAAAAAAAAAAAAAAACTTGCTCTAACCTTCAGGGACCAGTTCCCACTTTCGTTAGGGTCATTTTGGGTTGAATTTTTGGCATTTATACGACCACCAAATTAATATTCTTGCCAGAGATATACATGACAAAAAGCAATCATACTTCGTTCATTATAGATAGGCCCCTCGAGTGCTGTAAAATACACTCAGACTCCACTCCCCCCCCCCCCCTCCCCCCCTCCACCTCCTAACCCTACATCGGTATTTAATGTTTTCTTTATATCTATAATGAACGAAGTATAGTTTCACAGCGTAACCAAAAAGATTTATTTATTATTTTCTATCTTTGTTTACTATTGTTTTAATTATTGTTTCGTTTTAATTATTATCACTTTTTTTATTGATATTATGATGATGATTATTATTATTGCTATTTTTTATGTACAAATCCTTTCAAGTCTCACCATATCGTGGGTGATTTTGTTCAGAACTTTAGGTTGTGAGAATTGTGAGCTGTCTTTTTTTCTGGGGTTGTTGAGTTTATAAGGTTTTATGGAAGGGGGTACCAGCCTCTGACGGATGTAGGTAATTAGTTTGGGATCATCTTGTTCCAGTCCTTCCACACTCATTAACTTCACTTTTTCTTCCACACCTTCATTGGAATCCCACTGTAGCATATCTTCATCATGTAAATATAAAGATATAAATATCACTTACATAACTTCAGACACTATATAACTTAAAAAAATTAATATATAAATATATAAATATCACTTAAGTAACTTCAAAAACCTTCAAATTCGAAAATCTTTTAAATTTATAGATAAACATTTTCATATACAAATATAACTTAGGTAACTTCAAACACTTACAATTACCTCACTTACTTGTATAACTAAAATTTTAACAATATATATTGAAAACGATACTTACGCAGCTTGAGAAATTATATAACACTGAATTATAAAAAAAATGCATTACATGTATAACTCTCAATTAAGAATTAAGAGCTCATTCAATCTGATTCACATTCAATCTGTTATCACTAGAATAATATTAATGAATTACTGCCACCCTATTCTACATACACACACACACACACACACACACACACACACACACACACACACACACACACATACATACACACACACACACACACACACACACACACACACACACACACACACACACACACATCTAGAACCAAAAAATAATGGAGGCTTTGGGTGGGCTGTCGTCCAGAAACCACCTGCTTCAGATCTGGGACTTTAACTATAATTATATAATATCCGAGTGTACAGTTGCGGACATATGAAACAGATACACCTGAAACGAGGGGGGGGGGGGCTCATTGAGCATATTACATAGGGCAGGATGACATGTTGTGTGTCGAGGCGGCTTGTCCTGTTATAGGCTTGATAAGGGCTCCCTGAATTGAAGTGTGCCTGTTTCATGGGTCCACAACTGTACATACCGTCCCTTGTCTCTTATCTCTCTCATCTCCATAATTATCCCTATCTTACTCTCAACTATATTTTTGGTAGTTATTGCTTGGGTTAGTATTTCACTCCACTCTGACTAAAACAAAACAAAAATGTATATGCGACCCACGGTGTATAGTGTGTACAGTCACAAGCACTAATAAGTATACAGCTTTGGTTGAAATTTATTTTTAAACAGTTCAATAATTTACCAACGAAAGTGTGCATAATTTTATTCGCTGTGTCTAGGTATTTGAAACACATCCACCTGAATACTTATTAGTGCTCGTGACTGTACAGACACAATCAAATATCCATCGACACTTTTTATCCTTCGTAGTAAATCTCTTGATAAAAAAGAAAAACACGTGTGTGATTTTGCATCACCTCATAATAATAATTGAGGGTGTTGAGTTGACGTAAGATATTGTATGATTATATTTTGATATGAAACTGATTTATTGGCATGATGGCAGGAAAGTTTTGGTGGTTATTTGATTGTGGCTGTACATGACATCACCTCACTAACCTTGAATAACACGTAGATACAAAACCATCATCATCATCATAAAAAACAATACCTTACACAAGGAAAATTTCTGTCGTAGGAAAAAATTCAACATGATGGTTTCTATAATGAGTTAGGTGTGTGTGTGTTTTTTTCTTCTGTAGCGCAGCACACTCACGTCTTGTTCTCTGTAATATAAATAGTGTGGTGTTAATTAATTGAAGGAGTCTACTGAATACTTCAAATAATTATTATATTCCTTCATATCGACCCTCATTCACAATATATCATAAGCACTGTAGAAGATGATGTGAATAATTATGTGAATAATAATAATAATAATAACAATAATAATAATAAAAATAATAATAATAAAATTATTATTAATAATAATAATAATAATAATAATAATAATAATAATAATAATAATAATAATAATAATAATAAAAACACGAGTATACAAAGTCAGTCAACTTCATCGGTCCGTTTCATTTCTTGTGTATTTAGTTAATTAATCTATCTATCTATCTATCTATTGCCTCAATCCTCGAAGGGGTGGCCACAAATGAATCGCCTCCATGAACCCCTGTTCCCCGTTAACTGGCGTCCCTCCTCCCTCCCTCTTTCACATATCTCACAACACCTTCCCTCCACACTCTCTCACATATCTCTCCACTCCTTCCATCCACACACTCTCACATATCTCTCCACTCCTTCCATCCACACTCTCTCACATATCTCTCCACTCCTTCCCTCCACACTCTCTCACATATCTCTCCACTCCTTCCCTCCATCCTTGCCTCCACTTCACGAAACAAGCTCCATCTATACAGTTGGTGTTTCGTGGCAATATTTGAAGGACTCGTTTACCTCCAATATTCTGACTACATCACAGGGTCCCTTAAAGCTTCTCACACCTGGTAAAAACAAAAGCAGTATAATTATCTTACTCTGACTGTGGGTATGTGTTTAGTGGTGTATTTGCATGTTAATTAAGGGACGATGTGATGAAGTAAGAAAATTGGAGGTATATGCGTCCTTCCAATATTGTCACGAAACACACGCACCTATATGGAAGGAGCTTGATTCGTGGCATAGTTATATAGGAGAAATCAGAAACCACCACCAATTTTTTTATACACGATCACAGGATCCTTAAATGATTCTAGAATGGCCCGTTGAATGTAGGGTAAGGTAACACTAACACACACATCCCTACAATACAGTACTAACTATAAATGAATTAACATCCCCACTAAAGTACTATTATACCACACACTACACAACACAAAACAACACAAAAACAACACAAAAAGAACACAATACAAAAAGAACAAGAAAACACAATACAACACAACACAAAAAGAACAAGAAAACACAACTGTATATACTGCCCCTCCCCTCCCATCCCCCCCCCCACACACACACACGCACACACTTTTGAATACGAAGACACACCTGCAATACAGAAATACGATACTGGCAGATGTTTGTGTGTGTGTGTGTGTGTGTGTTGTGATTACATCTGCTTTTATAGTTCTGTTCATAGGGAGAGAGGACATGACAGGCAGGGATAGGGGAAGGATAAGGGGAAAGGAAGGAAGGGGAAGGGGGTGATGGAAGGGGATGAAGGAAGGGAAAAGAGTGAGGAAGGGAAAGGAAGTGATGGAAGGGAGAAGGAAGAGGGAAGGAGGCTCAATGTAGGGAGAAAAGAAGGAAGCGAGATGCAAAATGAGAGAAAAATTGGGAAAGAAGAGAGAGAGAGACTTGGGAAAGATAAAAGGAAGAGAGAGAGAGAATTGGTTGAGAAAAGAGAGAGTTGGGAATGAAAAGAGGAAGAAAGAAAGAATTGGTACAGAAAACAGAAAAGAGAGAGAATTAGTCAAGAAAAGAGAGAGAATTAGGAACACACACACACACACACACACACACACACGGCACCATCACACACACACACAACACACACATTCACGTCACCATCACACACACACACACACACACACAACACACACACACACACGTCACCATCACACACACCCAACACACACACACACGTCACCATCACACACACCACCTAATGTCACTATTGGCTCTCACTCACTACAGCTGGTTGAGTCAACTAAACTTCTGGGAGTCACCATTGATAATAAACTGGATTGGAAGCAACACATCACCACCATCATCAAGGCAACCACCTACAGACTCTACATGCTGAAAACAATGAAGTCATTGGGTGCCCTACATCAACAACTCAGGGATATATATATACTACTTTCATCCTACCCAAGTTGACCTACTCATCTCCAGCCTTCTCATCATCACTAACCATCACACAACAACGCCGGCTGGAGAGGGTACAAAAGAGAGCTTGTAGAATTATATTGGGGGTCACCTACACTACCTACGACCAGGCTCTAATCTCCCTTAAGCTACCCTCACTGACAGAAAGACACAACCGTGACCTCCAAACCTTTGGTGAAAAGTTGCTGCTACACCCCAGACTCCGTCCACTTCTACCCCCCACCCTGCCCCCTCCATCTAGGGCAGCCCGTCACTACAATAAACTGAAACCAATCAAAGCAAGAACGGACAGATACAAAAATAGTCCTATTCCTACCATCACAAATATAATAAACAAGTAATCATCCACTCTATTCATTCATGTATCATCTTTGTATATATATTACACATCTTACCCTATTCATCCATTATGTCCATTATACCAATCTATTATGTATGTATATTTTCAGCCTCAGGGCTGCACTCTGTCCAATAAACCGTTTATTATTATTATTATTATTATTACACACACACCCACACACACACAACACACACACACACACGTCACCATCACACACACACACACACACACACACAACACACACACACGTCATCATCACACACACACGTCACTATCACACACACACACAATGCAAGAGTTGACAGGATTGATTGATTTTAGGCACCGCTACAGCGAGGTCATATAGCGCCAAAAAAGGTGATAGAGAGGTGAGACAGCAAGCAAGAAGGAAATAGAAAAAAAGAGGGTCAGTCGAAGAATTAAAAGCTAGTGGCTGGGGTCTAAGGGTCGCCAAAACCCTTATTAAAGTATTGCCCACATCATTAATCCAGGCAATACCCCCCCTACGTAGGGGCAAACGTTGACAAATACTCTCAGTTTTTTATACACACAAATATTCAACTCTTAAACACAGACACACACACGTCACCAACCAACCACGTCACCAATTATCACGACACTGGATTATAAAGATTTCGTTAAATATTCACGTGTAGGATAACTTTCGGAGACGGAAATAAGATAAACAAACACAAAGACAACAAATTCTCTCTTGACACACACAACAACATGAGGCATAATTATATACTGTAAATATACGTATAATCTTTCAAATCTTTCGTATATAGTCTCTTTTTAATCTTGGGGTTTGCTTTACTGTATACTCATAATCTTTCCTGCTATTAATAAACCGTGAATATTATACCCCTTACTTTACAATCACCGTTACATTTCACACACACACACACACACACACACACACACACACTTACCCACCTCGTTCTGGATGTGAAGTGAGCTAATAATCTTTAACAATCTTTAAACTCAGGAACACTTGTTGCTTGAGGGTTGCCAAGTTCACCAGCGTAAATAATACCATCATACAAAATAATAATAATAATAATAATCATAATAATAAAAATAACAATCAGAAGAGGAGGAAAAAATGAGATATAGACGGGTCAATTTGTCTATGAACCGCAAAAAAATTGATACAAAAGGTTTTTCAATGGATTTTATTTCCATCAGGCATGCTAAATAACATACTAAAAATCTAGTGTAATCTGACCTCCAGAAAGGCGTAATTTCCAAGATGGCGTCCAAGATGGCGGCCGTGGCTCTATCCTAGCAAGTAATCAACATAGAAAGATGATTTTAGTGTCTAACCCTAGGTTTTGGGGGTCCAAGAATCCAGCTGTATGAATGAAATTACCGTGCTATGATTATATATTTGACAAATCCAAAATGGTGTCCCAAGGTGACATCCCGTTCCACTAAATTGGCCCTGCGGTAGTCTAGACATACGTTTGTGGCACCGTCAAAATCATCGAAATTATTTAAATTACCACAAGGTATTTGAGGGAACCTAGTAGCATCAGTTTAATATTACATCTTATTTCTAAATGACTTTTATATCAGAGGTTTCCAACGATTTTCCACTCGCGACCTCCTTTGCAAAATCTTGAAGCAAACGCGACCCCTTAAAATCATCCGATCAATTTTCACAACTTGTTTCTCAACTTAGAAAAGGTAGACTTTAACAATTTTAGAGGAAAAATTAGACCCGAGTAACATCGAGCAAGGTTCGCGACCCTGGGTAAGCCCTTGCGACCCTCCCAGGGGGTCGCGACCCACGAGCTGGGAACCGCTGCTTTATATGATATAAAAAAAATAAACTGTTCATTGTTGAGCTGTAAAGCGCGTTTATTTTTTCGCAATACATCAAATCAACTATAGCTTACCAGTATATTCGTTGTCTTACACATTTATTAATCATTATCAGACTCGTCTGGAAGAAACTTGTTATGTGGATTGTCACATTCTTCCAACTGGCACAGTCCACACACAGTAGTACATGGCAGTCCATATCTTCTGCAAGAGCAGCGGAGTGTCTTGCAGGCAGTGGAACAGTTACAGTGAATGACCTTTAAGAGATTGTCTGGAGCAGCATTCATTCTTGACATAAGTGGGACAAACCGGTTATCCTGCAGATCCCACCCCCAGTTTGTGGCATCCATACCCTTATATGTTCCCATCCAGACCATGATCTGATAGTACACTCTACGACAATGAAGTCTGGTAGCAGATTCAGTTGGGGGCAGACGTTCGGGTGTTACAAACGAGGAAGCAGAGACAACCTTCTTGCTGAAGGTGTTAAATCGTGTTGTTGCAAGGGAATCTGTGGACTTGCCACCAAACAAGATAACCATAGCTTGGCACCCAAGGTCATCAATCACATCTGCGGTCTGGTTTGGGATGGTGAATGCGCCAGCACAAAGCTGAAGGACAGAGTCACCTTTGACAAGCTTCTGGAATGCTGCCTTTTTACCAACAGTGAAAATCCTAGAAGTTGTGTCACAGCCCGTCATGGCATGGATGAACATCAACTGAGAACAGACATCATGTCCGAGTATTTCCTGTAGATGCTTGATGTCATACACTTTGAAACTTCCATCGGCTTTGGCCTTGCCTGATTTGTAATAAAGGTCCTTACTATCTCTCTGTGCATAGTAAAGGAGTAGGACAAGTAGGTCAGTATCTTCTCCAATAAGTGTAGTGGTATGTACCAGGGAAGCCCTGACTGCAGCCTTCACTATGTCTACATCAGCATCCCCAGGTGCATTAACGACATCGAAACCGCTTCGTCTCAGTTCAGCAATAATCATCTTGATGAGTGTCTGTTTATTGACATCTCTTGACAGGAACTCCTCCTTCTTACCTGAGAACTCTGTGTCAGCAGTGAAATGAACAATGTGATGACTATTGTGTCCTCGTCTCTGGTGAGTGTTGTCTTTAATGGATGGTCCTTCCTCGTAACCATCAAAGACAACGGTCGTAGCTGAACCATAATGTCGGACAGTGAAGTCAGCATATGATTGTGCTATTTCACCATAGTTTTGCCCGCGCTTCCAAGGTACTTGGTGAAGAAGTGAACCCCCATCAAGGACATGACACTCTGTTTCTAGTACAGACTGAAGGATGGCATCACTTGCATGATCACAGATTGCATGCGCTAGTTGTGGCTTATCAGCCTTCCGGAAGATGTCTCTAGCTTCAAAAAGGGCAGGGAGGAATGGACTCAGCTCGTAATGCATAACCTCCTCCAATGCTAGCTCTCCAGTTTGGGATACAACCAGGAAACGTTGGAAAAGAAGTGCAGAATCAATGGTTCTATCTGGAGCGACTCTGATAGATGATGTTTGTCCAAGGGTTATTGCTTTATCCTTTCTTCTGAAAGTGAATGTGAATGCAGGCTGTCCAATCATTTTGTGCATGATTTTGTGTCCAATAGACTCGTATTCATGGACGTTCACACCTTCCTCAGCAACAACACCAGTGGCAATGTTTCTTAACGAAGGGTCAGGTGAAAAGGGTGACCATACGACAAGTTTTGAACTGATCTCTTCCACGTCAGCATTGTCCCTTTTCATTCTTGCCTCTGTCAAATCCTTGTGCTGTTCAGATGTGGTGTACGACAAGTTTGTGAACTCCTGCATTGCAGTTTTTTTCTGGAAATAGTAAAACTGACAGTATGAGAGTTAAGTGTGACAAAACTCCATATAAAAGGCAGATGTGGGCTATTTGCTCGCTAAAGGGTTAAGGCCAATTGAGTGAATCGACGACTCTCTGAGGACGCCATTGTAGATTTGTCAAAAACTAACTACCTGAGGGTAGTTTTACTTATTGTTTTGGATTCCTTGACTTTTAAAACATAGGATTTGACACCAAAGTCACCTTTCTATGTTGAAAAGCAACTCCAGGGCTATATTGGCTGAGTATCTACAGATTCTACACCATTTCATAAATCCTTCCCTATGATTATGCACACTCTTTATACAATTTTATACACATTCTTTATTCATAATCATAGGGAAGGATTTATGAAATAGTGTAGATACTCAGCCAATATAGCCCTGGAGTATAACAGAAAGGATGGGATGAGGTGAGGTCAGGTGAGATTAAGTAGTGGCAGGTGCAGTGTAGGCCACCACTGGTATATATAGCTCTGGTACCCTCTTCCCTATGTCATTTCTCTCTGAAGATGGACTCTGTGTAGTCCGAAATGTAAGAGAAATAAATAACTCGAAGCTCTATCCTGTGTTTATCGGTGAATTTGGAAATCTTGGCAACCATGTCACCATCCATATCATTAACATAGATGATAAACAGTAGTGGTCCTAGAACAGAACCTTGGGGAACACCGCTAGTAACGGGAACCCACTCTGAAGCCTGTCCATTCACTACTACCTGCTGCCATCTGTCACTTAGCCAGTTCTCTATCCAATTTACCACATTTCCGTCTATGCCCAGTGCACGCACTTTCCGAAGGAGGCGGTGGTGGGGTACCTTATCAAAAGCTTTCTGAAAGTCTAAGTAGACAACATCGACCACTTTATCCTGATCATGCTCACTGAAAACAAAATGGAAGAATTCCACCAGATTTGTGAGGCATGACCGGTGCTGCCGGAACCCATGCTGGGAACCCCTCAGTAGCAAATTTGATTCTAAGTGTGCCGTTATTTTGTCCACCATGATGCTCTCCATGAGTTTACAGACTATCGAGGTTAAACTGATGGGTCTGTAGTTTGACGGTTGGCTAGCATCTCCCTTCTTGATGACAGGAGTCACCTTTGCCTCACGCCAGTCTCTAGGAATGCATCCAGTCTGGAATACCCTGTTGAAGACCATGCACAGGTGTTGTGATACTTCACCATGCACTTCTTTCAACACTCTAGGTAAGAACCTATCCGGACCGGGGAACTTGTTTGCCTTTAATTCGATTATTTTTCTCTCAATTTCTTCTCGGGTGAAGACCATTGACTCCAACTTCTCACTGGAGGAGTCTAAAGGTTCGGGAATGAGACCGCTCTCCTCAGAGAACACTGAAGAGAAGTATTCATTTAAGAGGTTAGCATTTTCTGCATCAGAGTGCATCAATGCTCCATCCTCATTCACCAAGGGACCAATCCTGCGTCGGATTGGTTTACGGCCATTCACATAACTGAAAAACTCCTTGGGGTTCTCTTTGCAGAGTCTAGCCACACGGACCTCCTCAGCATGCTTAGCCGCCCTTATTTTGGACTTCACATTTCGATTTAATCGTCTATGACCGTCAAAGTCCCCAGATGTCTTTGCTCGACGGTATGCTGTTCTCCTCTCCCTTAGTAGGTTACGGATTTCCCGATTAAACCACTTCGGTTGAATGAACTTCTGTCCTGTTCCCTTCAGAGGAATAAAGCGCGACTGAAGCTCCATGAAGGAAGACAAGAATGACCTCCACAGATCATCAGCACTCTTTCCCTCCTCTAGTCCCATTTCAGCAACGCCTTCACGAAGACCTGCAAAGTTCGCTCTCCCCATGTCTAATTTTCTGTGCACCGGGGTCATGATCTCCATATTAGGGACTTTAACTGAAAATCTTTTAAGCTTGTGGTCGCTTCCACCTATTTCTTCATTTACAGAGAGGTCTTGAATGATGTCATCCTCAGAGGTGAGGACCAAGTCGAGTATGTTAGCACCTCTTGTTGGCTCCCTTACCCATTGAGTGAGGAATTCATCATTTACAAACTCCAAGAGTGGTGTGTTCTCTACAGAGGGCTCTCTGGTTTCCCAGTCAACATGTGTGTTGAAGTCCTCCATAAGGATGCACACCCTGCCATCCACTAGTTCACCCAGCAACTGGTACAGGTCCCTGTCCATCTCACTGAGTTGTCCAGGGGGTCTATAAAGCAGCAGGGTTCGGTATTTTGCAGTGCCTATTTCTAGGTCAACTCCAAGGAGCTCGTGGTTCGATGTGATGTTGCAGGTCATCGATTTGATGGAGTTCTTTATATACAACAGCACACCACCACCCCCTCTGTCTTCTCTATCTTTGTGGAAGAGTTGGTAGCCTGGAATCACGAATTCCCCTACAAGATCTCTGTCTGAGGTTCTCAACCATGACTCCGTTATGGCCACCATCTCGGGTTCCTCTGTCGCAACGAGGGCCCGCAGTTCCAAAAACATATTTCGGATGGACCTGGTGTTGAACAATAGAACCTTTAGGGAACCCCCAACTGCAGGGCTCCCTATTCTCCTCCGTTTCCCGGTTGGTAACTGTCTTGGTAGTACGTATGTATGTGTGTGTGAGAGAGAGAGAGAGAGAGAGAGAGAGAGAGAGAGAGAGGGTGTATGTGTGAATGAGAGTGAGTATGTATGTGTGTGTGATAGAGTGTGTGTGAGAGAAACAGAGAGAGAGAGAGAGAGAGAGTATGTGTGTATGTTTTAAAGAGAGAGAGAGAGAGAGAGTATGTATGTGTGTGTGTGAGAGAGAGTGTGTGTGACAGAGAGAAAGAGAGAGAAATAAAAATACAATAGCATGTAATGACTTTTCACACCTATTTACTTTAGGGTTTTTTAATGGGGTTCTATTTACTTTTAATTATTTTTAAGGGTTTTTTATTTATCGTAGAGGGTTCAGGTAGGGTTCATTTTGAAGCGAATTAAATTCCCCACACAATGAGACTATCGGTAAAAGGTTCAAAAGGTCTAAAGGGTTCAAAATGGGTTTAAAATGAGTTAGGTTCGAAATAAATGTATACATTTTTCTAGTTTTTTTTAAGAAGTTCTATTTATCCTACCGAGTTCCCATAGGGTTCATTTGAAAGATAATTAAATTCCTCATACAGTGAAACTATTGGAAAAGTTCTATGTTATCTTTAAAAGGTTCAAAAGTGGGTTCAAAGTGAACTGTAATGACATTTGACACCTATTTAATTTAATTAAGTGTTTTTAAGTTTTTTTGGGTCGGAGGGAGTTCAAAAGATAGGGGGTGTGGGAGTTGGGGACAGGCTTGGGGGGGTTTTGGGGGGTGCGGGAGTAGGGAGACAGGCTTGGGGGAGGGTTTAAGGGTGTGTGGGAATTGGGGGACAGGCTTGGGGGGTTGGGAGGTTGGGGGAGTAGGGGGACAGGCTTGGGGGTGGGGGTGGGGTAGAAAGCCTGTTCCCCAATTCCTCCCCCCCCAACCCTCCCCCAAGCCTGTCTCCCTACTCCCGCACACCCCCAAAAAATCCCAAGCCTGTCCCCTACTCCCACCCCCCCTTAATCGGCATCTCTCTATCTCTATCTCTATCTTTATCTCTATCTCTATCTCTCTATCTTTCTAAGTAGATTCAGAATAATTTGTTCTCCTATTTACTATTATTATTATTACTATTACTATTACTATTATTATTTTCCCCCTATTTTTGGAAAGTTGTAGGGAGTTGACGTAGGGTGTGAAAGAAAGCCAATTAAATTTATTTTTAATTTTGGTTTCGTGTGTGTGTGAGAGAGAGAGAGAGAGAGAGAGAGAGAGAGAGAGAGAGAGAGAGAGAGAGAGAGAAGAGAAAATACGTGAGAGAGATAATACGTGAGAGAGAGAATATGTGTGTGTGTACAGCCATGGCTGATAGTGCTTGACCAGGGTCCAAGGAGTGTTGGAGAGTAACTGAACTGAGTTCGAAAAAGTGAGTCTTCTAAACCTCTCTCAACGTTGAGAATGGTTTGGAAAATTCACTTGTTCGAACTCTGTTCAGTTGCTCACCAACACTCCTTGGACCCTGGTCAAACACTATCAGACATGGCTGTACGTGTGTGTGTATGTATGTATTGCTATTGTTTGTGTGTATGTGAATTATTGTATGTATGTGTGTGTGTGTATATATAGTTTGTGTGTGTATATATTGTTTCTGTGTAATAATAATAATAATAATAATAATAATAATAATAATAATAATAAACGGTTTATTGAGATAGTAGCCATAAGGGTGAAAATACATAGTATATTATATAAGGTTGATGATTGATGAGAATGGTTTTATATAGACAATAATTAAATATGTTATGACTATCAGGGATACCCGACGTTGTCCGGGATCTATCTATCAATCTATCTATATCTATCTATCTATATCTATTTATATCTCTATGTATATCTATCTATCTCTATCTATCTATCTATATCTATCTATCTATCTATCTATCTCTATCTATATATATATATCTATATCTCTCTATCTCTATCTATCTATCTATCTCTATTTATCTCTCTATCTCTCTATCTATCTATCTATCTATCTATCTATCTATCTATCTATCTATCTCTATCTATCTATCTCTCTCTATATCTATCTATCTATCTATCTATCTATCTCTATCTATCTATCTATCTATATATCTATCTATGTATCTATCTATCTCTCTATCTATATCTA
>JAWZYT010004542.1:367500-372500 GCA_034508575.1 Petrolisthes manimaculis
ACTTCCAGCAAGAAGGAAAAGTGTTAAATGATAGACATAGACGGAACAGTTTGCCTAGGCAGGGTGTCAGCACGGAAGCACAGTTCTTGAGAACAACAGGAGGAATTCTATCAGGTCCGTACGCCTTCCGAGTGTTAAGGCCAGAGAGGGCAGAAAATACTTCCTTTGAAGAGATTCTGATGGCAGGCATAAGTAAGTCAGAGGGGGGTGGAGTTGGAGGAACAGAGCCGGAATCGTCCAGTGTAGAGTTAGAGGCAAAGGTTTGAGAGAAGAGTTCAGCTTTATCAGTTGAAGAGATGGCAATATTTCCATCAGGAAGGATGAGGGGAGGGAAAGAGGAAGAAGTAAAGTTACTGGAGAGATTTTTGGCTATATGCCAGAAAGAACGAGAGGTGGAGGAGTTGGACAGGTCATTGCACTTGGCATGGATGAAGGATTTTTTGGTTAGTCGGAGAACAGATTTGGCGCGATTCCGGGCAGAGATATACAGAGCACGAGATTCATCAGTTTGAAGGCGTCGGTGCCGTCTGAAAGCTACCTCCTTGTTGTGGACAGCAGTAGAACAAGCGTGATTAAACCAAGATTTTCGTGAATTAGTAAGAGGGAAAGAATATGGAATGTATGCCTCCATGCCCGAGATGATCACCTCCGAGATGCGTGCAGCACTCTCTGAGGGACCCCGGCCACGAAAGCAAAAATCACTCCATGGGAAATCCTGAAAGTACTGCCTCAGATCATCCCAGCCAGCAGCGCTGTAGTGCCACAGACGCCGCTTGCTGGGAGGGTCCAAAGGTCTTACAGGAGCGATAGGACAGGATACTGAAATAAGATTGTGATCGGAGGAGCCCAAAGGAGAGAAAAGTTCAACAGAATAAGCAAAAGGATGAGAGGTTAGGAATAAGTCAAGGATATTGGGCTGATCTCCAAGGCGGTCTGGAATACGGGTAGGGTACTGAATTAACTGCTCTAGGTCGTTGAGGATAGAAAACGTAAAGGCTTGTTCACCAGGTGGATCAGTGAAGGGAGATGAAAGCCAAAGGCGGTGGTGAACGTTGAAATCTCCTAAAATGGAGATTTCTGAGAAAGGAGAATGGGATAGAATGTGTTCCACTTTTGAAGTAAGATAGTCGAAGAATTTTGTATAGTCAGTAGAATTAGGAGATAGATATACAGCACAGATGTATCTATCTATCTATCTATCTATCTCTATATCTATCTATCTATATCTCTATATCTATCTATCTCTATATCTCTATATCTATCTATCTCTATATCTATCTATCTATATCTCTATATCTATCTATCTCTATATCTCTATATCTATCTATCTCTATATCTATCTATCTATCTATCGATCGATCTATCTATCTGTCTATCTGTCTATGTCTCTGTCTATCTATCTGTCTGTGTCTCTGTCTATCTATCTGTCTGTGTCTCTGTCTATCTATTTGTCTGTATCTCTGTCTATCTATCTGTCTGTGTCTCTGTCTATCTGTCAGTCTGTCTGTCTGTCTGTCTGTCTATCTGTCTGTCTGTCTCTGTCAGTCTGTCTGTCTGTCTGTCTCTGTTTGTCTGTCTGTCTGTCTGTCTGTCTGTCTGTCTGTCTGTGTCTGTCTGTCTGTTTGTCTGTTTGTCTAAGAACATGTACAGTTGCCCAAGGAAAGACTGCAACCAAATTTACTGGTGTGTGGCAATATCTGGCATTGGTTCCAAAGTAAACACTCATATTTTATCAATGGATCACTCATGATGATGAGGATGAGGATGAGGATGATGATGATGATGATGATAATGATGATAATGATAATGATGATGATGATGATGATGATGTAATAATTAAAGCAGTGAATTAGAGGCCATATAATCATGTAACTGTTACAGTAGTGAAATAATAACAATGTAAATATAAAACTGTTACAGTTGGTGAGTGGAGGTGGCCGGGTGAACTTCCTATACAGTCTTGTGTGCTGGAGTGGTCGACTTGACTTTTCACAATAAATCTAGAGGATTACATGTGAGTTAAATGTTATAATTAATTTGTATGCATCAGAGATTATCCGGTATATGTAGCACTACTGTGAATTAGGTTTGTGACATTGATATATATGTGTGGTTGTAATACGTTGGGTTATGAAACATTACTGGTAATGAAACATAATTGTACGATCTCATTATATGTACAGTTAAGGGGGGGTGGGAGTAGGGGGCAGGCTTGGGGGGGTGCGGGAATAGGGGGACAGGCTTGGGGTGGGTAGAAAGCCTGTCCCTTATTCCCGCAACCCGCTAACTCCCCTAACTCCCCCCCCCCCAAGCCTGTCCCCCTACTCTTGCACTCCCCAAAAAACCCTCAAGCCTGTCCCCTACTCCCACAACCCCTTAAAGTAAAGTATTCTAAAGATGCATGGTAAAACAAGGTATTGGTTATTATGAACTAAGAGAGTGTAATGATTTTATATTTCTTGGTATTTATTATATTTCGTATGTGACATTTGTATAATCTTACAGGTTGAAATAAACTGTTACAACGCACCAAGATTTTTTGTGAAACAGTATGTTTCTGTAATGAATGTGTGTGTGAGAAAGAGAGACTCTGTGTATGTGTGTGTGATAAAGAAAGACTCTGTGTATGTGTGTGTGTGTGTGTGAGAGAGAGAGAGAGAGACTATGTGTGCGTCAGAGAGAGATTAGTTAGTGTGAGAGAGAGAGACTGTGTGTGTGTAAAAGATCGATTGTGTGTGTGAGAGAGAGAGATTAATGTGTGTGTGAGAGAGATGAGAGAGAGACAGTGTGTATGAGAGAGAGACAGTGTGTGAGAGAGAGACTGTGTGTGTGTGACAGAGAGAGACTCATTATGTGTGAAAAAGATAAAGAGACGGTATATAAGTGAGAGATAGATAGATAGAGAGAGACTGTGTGTGTGAAAGATAAATAAACTGTGTGAGAGAGAAAGATAGACTTCGTGTGTGTATGAAAAAGTTAGACTGTGTGTGTGTGTATAATAATAATAATAATAATAATAATCGGTTTATTAAATAGTAGCAGCTGGGAGGCTGAAAATGTACATGTAACACTATAACACTAATGATAAAAATGGGAATGAACACAAGTGAAAGCAGAAAAACAAAAAACAAAGACACAATTAAATGAAACATAAGAAAAAAAAAAATCATACATATACGTAGGGGGAATACACAGAGTTTTGAAATATATATATATATATATATATATATATATATATATATATATATATATATATATATATATATATATATATATATATATATATATATATATATATATATATATATATATATATATATACATATACGTAGAGGGAATACACAGAGGTTTTGAAATATATATATATATATATATATATATATATATATATATATATATATATATATATATATATATATATATATATATATATATATATATATATATATAAATATATATATATATATATATATATATATATATATATATATATATATATATATATACATATACATACCACACATACATATATGTACACATACACATATACATACATGTACACATACACTCATAAACACATATATATATATATATATATATATATATATATATATATATATATATATATATATATATATATATATATATATATATATATATATATATATATATATATATATATATATAAACATATATAAACATATACATACATATACACATGCACACACATACACACATACATACATGTGTGTGTGTGTGTGTGTGTGTGTGTAAATATATATTTATTTAAAAAACATTGTGTAAATTATTAAATACATAAATAAATAAAGATATAAAAATTGATTTTTATTGGTCCCTCCTTTCCTTCTATGTTTCTCTCTCTCTCTCTCTCTCTCTCTCTCTCTCTCTCTCTCTCTCTCTCTCTCTCTCTCCTTCGTGTTTGCTGTCCAACAAGAATAATAAATAAATAAATAATAATGTGTTTCAATTTAATTAGTATAAAAATTATATGTAAATATTAATTATCATATGAAATAAATGGGTTTAATATTAATTAATTATCCCATGAAAGAAATGGGAATAATATTAATTATCCCATGAAAGAAATGGGATTAATATTAATTATCCCATGAAATAAACGGGTTTAATATTAATTATCCCATGAAATAAATGGGTTTAATATTAATTATCCCATGAAATAAATGGGTTTAATATTAATTATCCCATGAAAGAAATGGGTTTAATATTAATTAATTATCCCATGAAATAAATGGGTTTAATATCATGAAAGAAATGTGATTAATATTAATTATCCCATGAAAGAAATGGGATTAATATTAATTATCCCATGAAAGAAATGGGATTAATATTAATTATCCCATGAAATAAATGGGTTTAATATTAATTAATTATCCCATGAAATAAATGGGTTTAATATTAATTATATCATGAAAGAATTGGGATTAATATTAATTATTCCATGAAATAAATTGGTTTAATTCAGATAATTCTAGGGTAATTTTGGAGCAAACTGATTCCTCCAAACCATATTATGACAACATTAGAGAGAGAAAAAGAGAGAGAGAGTGGGAGGTAATGAAAGGGGGGTGAGAGTAGAGGATGGAGATGGAGTGTAAAGAAGGGGGGGGGGGGATGTGGAGATAAAGAGAGAGATAGAGAGTAGTGTTACCAGGTCTGCTTGACAAAGCTTCTATAATATCCACATTGGTACTTCTGATTCCTCATATCTAGTGAAAATTCCCCATCTTGGCATACCCTATACAGAGAATGTTGGCTCAAAATTGATCTCTGAATGGCAGTCCATAAAGGAGGTTACTGAGTTGACTACCCCTCCCCTCCTACCCCTCATCCACTCTACCCATACCCCCTCCCTCACACCCATGTCCCTATCCCCCCTAATACCATATCCCCACACCACTCCCCAAACCCCTCCTTGATTATAATGACGTCATGATTTGGTGGAGAATTTAGCTCACATT
>JAWZYT010004542.1:377500-398798 GCA_034508575.1 Petrolisthes manimaculis
AGTGTGCTAACCATTACACCATCAGCACCTCCAATTCATGTTCAAACATTAATATTAATATGAATTAGCTTCGAATGAATCAACTTGGTCAACCATTTCAGAGGGGGAGTAGGGAGGGGGCGGGGGTATTAGAAGGGAATGGGGGGGGGGGGGGTAGGATCGAAGCTGATTAACTCATTCGAAGCAGGTTCATTCAAAGCAACCACTCCTACACCCCCCCATACCACCTAATACACCCACCCCTCCCTACACCTCATTTAGAATTGTTCACCAAGTTAATTCATTCATTCGAAGCTGTGGGTTTGCTTGTGGTAATACTGGACCAATTTGATTCTTTCAAACTATTCCATACAACAGCATTGATACCATTATATTTATTAATTAATTCTCTTTCCTGACATACTTTGGGGGAATCAAAGTACTATAAAGGAACCCAGATTTTCATAGGGTAATTGTGGAGCAAACTGATTCCTCCAAAGTGTATTATTCCTGCATTAAGTTGTGTTGCCTGAGATACCTTGGAGGACCAAAGTGCTCCAATGTACCAATTAGCCACGGTTGGAAATTATATATATAAAATATTCGCTAATTTCGTTAACTAATTACATAATTAAAAAACTTGTTATATCAAAATGGAAGGACAATTACGGAGAATGTAATAATTAAATACTTAATTCAAAATAATTAATAATTAATTCATTATTAACCAAAACGTGAACTATGTTCTCCACCAAATCATGACATCAATACACGATAATCAAGGAGGGGTTTGGGGAGTGGGGTGGGGGGTATGTTGTTAAGGGGGGGTAGGGACATGGGTGTGAGGGGGGGTATGGGTAGAGTGGATGAGGGGTAGGGGGGGAGGGCAAGTCAACTCAGTGACCTCCTTTATGAACTGCCATTCAGAGATCAATTTTGAACCAACATTCCCTCTCTCTCTCTCTCTCAAACATACATACATACTCTCTCTCATACATACATTCTCTCTCTCTCTCTCTCTCTCTCTCTCTCTCTCAAACATACATACATACTCTCTCTCATACATACATTCTCTCTCTTTCTCTTATGTTGTCCTAATATGGTTTGGAGGAATCAGTTTGCTCCAAAATTACCCTAGAGAGATCTGAGGTGCCTTGTATAGTCCAAGCACTGTATGTTGGCCTCTGAAGGTGAGGTCACTCAGGAATGCTCATTAATAACTGGGCTATACTAATATGCGTGACAATTATAAAATGCTACACAAAACACGTAAACACATTCCAATACTGAATTCAAGGTGAAATATGCAGGATAAAACAGTAAGCTTAAATATTACGATATTTATAAACAATTAGAGAAAATGTTGCACCAGTGCTACAGTATTTATGTACAGTCTCCTCCACTCCCGCTTTCACCAGTTCAGCGTTGCCAACGTATACACCCGGCATCGTGTGAGCTACCAGTTCCGACTCTCACATCCGAAACACCTGCTAGTAAGAGTAAGGGTTGATGGCAGGTGTTTCGATTGTGAGATTCGGAACTGGTAGCTCACACGATGCCTGGTGTATACGATGGCAACGCTGAACTGGTAAAAGCGGGAGTGGAGGAGACTGTACAGTGTTGCCGACCCATACATATGGTCACCTGTCAGGTCAGGTCGCGGCCACGTTTCTAGAAGATACGAGGAATATGCCTTACTGGGGAAACCTCTAAAATAAAACGCACTTTGACTTTTACCTCATGGGTGGTCTGGTAAAAAGAAGTTGATAAAAGGCAAACGTAGCCTACTTTATAAAAAACTACTCAGAGAGAAAATAAAGCTGCATGCATGTGTGTGGAGTGGGCAGAAACAGAGGGTGTAAATATGGCAGTGCTTTAAAGGGCTACATGACCGGACATTCCAGAGCGACCCCATCCTCAGAGGCCAAGATACAGTGGTTGGACTATAGTAACTTTGGAGTACATTGATTCCTCCAAAATATGTCAGGAAACAGGATTTATTATTAATTATAATAAATATTATAATGGTATCTATCTACTCTGTTGCCTGGAATAGTTTGGAGGAATCAAGTTGCTCCAATATTGCCAACAAACCCATTTATTTCATGGGATAATTAATATGTAATTTTACATTTCTTTTTTACTAAGGAAATTGAAACACATCATTATTATTTATTTATTTATAAACTATTATTATTATAGGATAGCAAGCATGAAGGAAGGAGAGAGAGAATACGAAGGTGGGAGAGAGAGAGAGAGAGAGAGAGAGAGAGAGAGAGAGAGAGAGAGAGAGAGAGAGAGAGAGAGAGAGAGAGAGAGAGAGAGACTAATAGACTAATTATCTAATTTATACATAGCTATAAGAACCCTAACAACATATTTCATAAGAAGTCCTAATACTAAGTTAATAAGATGTAACTATGAATGTGAGGTACAGGTTAAGCTATGTTATAAAGGACCTTACTACTAGATAATTATAACACAACATTTATACACTATTTAAAAAAAAAAAAAAAAAAAAAAAAAAAAGAGAGAGAGAGAGAGAGAGAGAGAGAGAGAGAGAGAGAGAGAGAGAGAGAGAGAGAGAGAGAGAGAGAGAGAGAGAGAGAGAGAGAATAAGTTCATTCATAAGACAAAACGGCAAAATCTTAACACGCACTCATTTATTTTTTCGTTTATTTTTTATAATAACTTTTTTGACGCCAGAATTATTTATTTTTCATTTCTTTACACCTTAATTAATTATTGATAAATATTAAACCCACTTATTTCATGGGATAATTAATATTTACATAAATTTTATAGTAAATAGTTTGTTGTGATGAAGAAAGTATTCCTCTCAAGCTTAGTGTGGTATTAATAAATTACTTCTTTGACAAATGGTGTGGTATTAATAAATTACTTCTTTGACAAATGGTGTGGTATTAATAAATTACTTCTTTGACAAATGGTGTGGTATTAATAAATTACTTCTTTGACAAATGGTGTGGTATTAATAAATTACTTCTTTGACAAATGGTGTGGTATTAATAAATTACTTCTTTGACAAATGGTGTGGCATTAATAAATTACTTCTTTGACAAATGGTGTGGTATTAATAAATTACTTCTTTGACAAATGGTGTGGTATTAATAAATTACTTCTTTGACAAATGGTGTGGTATTAATAAATTACTTCTTTGACAAATGGTGTGGTATTAATAAATTACTTCTTTGACAAATGGTGTGGTATTAATAAATTACTTCTTTGACAAATGGTGTGGTATTAATAAATTACTTCTTTGACAAATGGTGTGGTATTAATAAATTACTTCTTTGACAAATAGTGTGGTATTAATAAATTACTTCTTTGACAAATGGTGTGGTATTAATAAATTACTTCTTGGACAAATGGTGTGGTATTAATAAATTACTTCTTTGACAAATGGTGTGGTATTAATAAATTACTTCTTTGACAAATGGTGTGGTATTAATAAATTACTTCTTTGACAAATGGTGTGGTATTAATAAATTACTTCTTTGACAAATGGTGTGGTATTAATAAATTACTTCTTTGACAAATGGTGTGGTATTAATAAATTACTTCTTTGACAAATGGTGTGGTATTAATGAATTACTTCTTTGACAAATGGTGTGGTATTAATAAATTACTTCTTTGACAAATGGTGTGGTATTAATAAATTACTTCTTTGACAAATGGTGTGGTATTAATAAATTACTTCTTTGACAAATGGTGTGGTATTAATAAATTACTTCTTTGACAAATGGTGTGGTATTAATAAATTACTTCTTTGACAAATGGTGTGGTATTAATAAATTACTTCTTTGACAAATGGTGTGGTATTAATAAATTACTTCTTTGACAAATGGTGTGGTATTAATAAATTACTTCTTGGACAAATGGTGTGGTATTAATAAATTACTTCTTTGACAAATGGTGTGGTATTATTAAATTACTTCTTTGACAAATAGTGTGGTATTAATAAATTACTTCTTTGACAAATGGTGTGGTATTAATAAATTACTTCTTTGACAAATGGTGTGGTATTAATAAATTACTTCTTTGACAAATGGTGTGGTATTAATAAATTACTTCTTTGACAAATGGTGTGGTATTAATAAATTACTTCTTTGACAAATGGTGTGGTATTAATAAATTACTTCTTTGACAAATGGTGTGGTATTAATGAATTACTTCTTTGACAAATGGTGTGGTATTAATAAATTACTTCTTGGACAAATGGTGTGGTATTAATAAATTACTTCTTTGACAAATGGTGTGGTATTAATAAATTACTTCTTTGACAAATGGTGTGGTATTAATAAATTACTTCTTGGACAAATGGTGTGGTATTAATAAATTACTTCTTTGACAAATGGTGTGGTATTAATAAATTACTTCTTTGACAAATAGTGTGGTATTAATAAATTACTTCTTTGACAAATGGTGTGGTATTAATAAATTACTTCTTTGACAAATGGTGTGGTATTAATAAATTACTTCTTTGACAAATGGTGTGGTATTAATAAATTACTTCTTTGACAAATGGTGTGGTATTAATAAATTACTTATTTGGTATTAATAAAGGCCATGTTATCATTTATCAGACTCCCTCCTGTTACATTCTGTCTCTTTCCATATTCTCCTTCTATAATTATTGTTCACTCTCCCTCCTTCTACTTACAATATTGACACAACTCTGGCTCCAGCACTCTCCCTCTACACTGTTTCCTTGTATACCCCCTCCTTGTATACCCTCCCTCTACACTGTTTCCTTGTATACTCTCCCTCTACACTGCTTCCTTGTATACACTCTCCTTGTATACTTACAATATTGTCACAACTAAGGCTCCAGCACTCTCCCTCTACACTCTGTTTCCTTGTATACCCTCCCTCTACACTGCTTCCTTGTATACCCTCCCTCTACACTGCTTCCTTGTATACCCTCCCTCTACACTGCTTCCTTGTATAGCCTACTCTCTCCTTGTATACTTGCAATATAGGTACGACCCTTGCTCCTGTACTCTCTAGATGTTTGACATACGATGCAGCAATGCAAGATGTAAAGTTGTGATCCTCTAGGCCGACCAACATACTGTCAGGTGGATGTTGAGCCAACACTCCTGTAAAGAGGAATTATATCAAAGTAGGTCACCAAACAACACGACCAGATTAATTAAGGGGGTGTGGGAGTAGGGGACAGGCTTGGGGGGCGACTGGGGGTGTGTGTGCGGGAATAGGGGGACAGGCTTGGGGTGAGTAGAAAGCCTGTCCCCCTAATCCCACACCCCCTTAACAAAAATTATGGTGGCCTGTTGTTGGTTGGAAGTTTGGAGGGATCAGTTGCTCCAGAATTACCACCAATATTACCATACTACCTCAGATCAAAACACTGTGCTTCCTTTCCTTCTCTTTCCTTCGTGCTAGATTTCTGTCCCACCTCTCTAACACCTTCTCCGTCCCTGTCCTTCCTTTCCTTCTATTTCCCTTGCTGTCCCACCTCTCTAACACCTTCTCCCTCCCTGTCCTTCCTTTCCTTCTATTTCCCTTGCTGTCCCTCCTCTCTATCACCTTCTCCTTTCCTTTCTATTCTTTACTGGTTCTGTAACATTGTCAACACCAAAAGATATTCTTGTATAACACTGTCCATATACCTGCTTCCTAATTGAAGTGTTGTGTTGTTGTTGTTGTTGTTGTTGAATAATATGCTAATATGGAATAATGTGATTAAGTACACATCTACATCGGTAAAGATAGGAATTAGAAATAGGGGAGATAAAGAAATGAAAAGAGGGAAAATAATTACAAAGCTAGATTAATAAAAAAAGGAATTAGAAATTGGGAAAATAAAGAAATGGAATGAAGAGGAGAAATAATTTCAAAGTTACACTGATAAGGAGACGAAATATAAGGAGGGGAGAAAACAAATAAAAATATAATATAAACGTATAATATAATAACTGAGAAACTAAAATCAACAAAAAACAAAAAGAAATTAAATAATAAAAACGAGACAGAAATGGGTGAGATAAAAATATAGAGACCTGAAAAGAAAAGTCATAAAACAGTTTAACGAACATTTTTATAACCGCTAGGGAAGCGTGAGGAAAAGAAAATACATTACTCTCAATCTCTCTTTTACCTGCCCAAATACTTGAGTGACAACTCGATCGTTTTAATTAACGGGTCAGGTAAAATGGAAAGGTATGTTTGGGTTCCAATAAAAACAAAAGTAATAATAAAAATTGGCGTGTATCTGTACAGTGTTATATTGGAGATCCACATAATATTATCAAAATGCTTGGTGTGCACCGTGTGCTTTAATTAAATTATTTTACACGTGTGTGTACAGTTGACTCCACTAGTAACGAGAACATCGTCCGGTGGATCATATAGCAGGGGTGAGTTCTGTTCATTCATTTACTATTACTACAAGTAAACAAACACAGTGTTGCCACATTTACTATTACTACAAGTAAACCAACACAGTGGTGCCACATTTACTATTACTAAGAGTAAACCAACACAGTGGTGCCACATTTACTATTACTAAGTTACAAGTAAACAAACACAGTGGTGCCACATTTACTATTACTACAAGTAAACAAACACAGTGGTGCCACATTTACTATTACTAAGTTACAAGTAAACAAACACAGTGGTGCCACATTTACCATTACCAAGAGTAAACAAACACAGTGGTGCCACATTCACTATTACTAAGTTACAAGTAAACAAAGATAGTGGTGCCACATTTACTATTACTAGATGTAAACAAACACAGTGGTGCCACATTTACTATTACTAAGTTACAAGTAAACAAACACAGTGGTGCCACATTTACTATTACTAAGTTACAAGTAAACAAACACAGTGATGCCACATTTACTATTACTACGAGTAAATAGTGGTGCCACATTTTGTCATACTCTTTGGACGCTGTGCTCGTTAATAGTTGAGGCAACTGTATATACGTGTGTGTATCAATTCTACCGTTATGATGGATGGCCACGTATTATTTTCAAAATGCTAGGTGTGTTTCCATGTAAGGAAATTGGGAACAAAATGTGTGTGTGGGGGGGGGAGATGCACGTAATATTTTCAAAATGTTTGGTCTATTTTAATTGTGTGCGAAGCTGTAAAAAATTTTTTTTAGTGTGTATGTATGTGTGTATATGGGTGTGTGTATGTATGGGTGTATATGTATGTGTGTGTGTGTGTGTGTCACCATCCGTATATAAGAGCAGAATAACAGCCCAAGAAACAGCAATTGCCAGTAAGTGACAAGATTCCACCACCACCATACCGTTCATCCTACCTGTACTGTAGTTGTTGTGTGTGTTGTCAAGAGGGAAGGAGTGACGGTATAAGGTTAGATTGGGGTAGTTTGCACTTTTTTTTCATATGCTGAGAGAGAGAGAGAGAGAGAGAGAGAGAGAGAGAGAGAGAGAGAGAGAGAGAGAGAGAGAGAGAAAAAAAATTCTAGCATATTTCACATAACCATTCTACTAGGTTAATTATTAATATTATAATTATGACTATAATTTTTATTATCATTATGACTATAATTTTTATTATAATAATAATTATTATTATGACTATCATTTTTTTATCATTATTATTATTATTATTATCATTATTACTATTATCATTATCATTATTATTATTATTATTATTTTTATTTTTATTATTATTATTTCTTTTTTTTCAGGAGGGGATGGCATTGGTGTGGGTAATAGCCTACCTGGTCCTTCTGACCTACGGTAAGTCATTCAGTTATAATTCATTTCTATCTAATCTATTTCTAGTAACTAATATCTTGCATGAAGGTAAATAATTCACTTAGAGGTAAATAATATATATATGATTCTTAATCTAGTTCATATTTATCAGATAATTATTCTGGCAGTAAATAATTTAGTTCTAAATCATATGTACTTAATTTATTTATTGTAATATACTATAATCCCCTTAATTAAGGATTCTCGTGATGTCAGAAACTTGGATGTTAGTGAGTGATTCAAACATTGTCATGAAACACCACCACTTGTATTGAAGGAGCTTGTTTGTTGGTTTCATGGCCTATATAGCCTTGTCAGGAGGAATCAGAAGCCACCAACTTTCATACACAATCACAGGGTCCTGAATTTAGTGAAGATGTTTATCTTATTCAACAGGGGAAAGTGTGAAATCAACATATGCAGAGGGTATTGCAACACTTGAAGATATTGATGGTGTTGCAAATATTGAAGATTCAGATGGTCCTACTAATTTTGAAGATTATGAAGATGATGATTTTGAAACATTAATAAGAAATGTAGATGGTACTGCAGCACTTGAGGATGAAGATAGCATTGCATATTATGAAGATTATGATGATGATGATAATGATGATGAATACATTGCAACACTTGAAGATGAAGACGGCATTGAACATTTTGAAGACACAGATGATATTGCAAATTTTGAAGAGGAAGATGGCATTGAACATTTTGAAGACACAGATGATATTGCAAATTTTGAAGATGAAGACGGCATTGAACATTTTGAAGACACAGATGATATTGCAAATTTTGAAGATGAAGACGGCATTGAACATTTTGAAGACACAGATGATATTGCAAATTTTGAAGATGAAGACGGCATTGAACATTTTGAAGACGAAGATGGTATTTCAAAACGAGATGTTAATGGAACAAATGGTACGGATACGAGTAAGTAAAAAAACTGCATTTACTAACTCAACAGGAGTATTTTAACAACAAAAAACAACTGCATTTACTAATTCAACAACAACAATAACAAAAACAACTGCATTTACTCATTCAACAAAAGCAACAACAATAGAAACAACTGCATTTACTATTTCAACAATAACAATAACTGCATTTACTAATTCAACAAAAGCAATAACAAAAACAACTGCATGCACTTACTATTTCAACAATAACAACTGCATTTACTAATTCAACAACAGAAACAACTGCATTTACTATTTCAACAACACCAACAATAATAATAATAATAATTTATGATTCATAAACTTTGCAGATGAAACTACAACAACAGCTCCCCTGCCAAAGATTCCCTGGTTACCAGAATGGGCCAAATGTGACCAAGGGGAACTTGCATATCATGGGTGGAGAGATATTAAATGTGGTTACTGTAAATGTGTCAAGGGAAAAATAAGATGTAGAGGACTAAATTGTACAGAAGGTAAGTTATATTATGTGATAGAGTCGGAGATGGACTATATATATGTGTGTGTGTGTGTGTGTGTGTGTGTGTGTGTGTGTGTGTGTGTGTAAGCTGTTATAGGTGTAATTCTTAAGTGTGTGTGTAAAAGGTTGGTTATAGTTGTAATTCTTAATTGTGTGAGTGTGTGTTTATAATATCATATGATTTCCTCTTAGATAAACACAAGATAACAACACACATACTGTATATATGCACACACATTTCCTTTAAACTAAAGTTAGAAGTAACACACAAACACACAATATTAACATATCATTTCTCTTTCACACACAGTCACACACACACACATAAACAAACAATAATTACAAATTAATTATCTTTCACACACACACACACACACACACACACACACACACACACACACACACACAAACAAACAATAATTACAAATGATTTCTCTTTCATCTACAGAGGAAAGACACAAGAAGAAAAATACGACCAAGATTGTTATGGTGAATCGGTGGTATGGCGACGGGCGTGTAACATATGTCATTGCTACCAAAACCACTCAAGATGTACTGACAATGTGTGTTCGAAAGGTAGGTGTTGAGAGAGAGAGAGAGAGAGAGAGAGAGAGAGAGAGAGGAGGGGGAGAGAGGTGGTAGAATGGTTGACCGTTGAGAGAGGAGGGGCTGTGAAAATATTAGGCTATACGAGAGCAAGAGCACTTCCCTTAATTCATTTTTCAATTTTGTTTTTGTGTTTCCATATTGAAATGATACAGTTATTAATTAACACACACATACATATATGTAAATACACATACATACATACAAATACACACACATAATATACTAATACACACACACACACAATAAGAACTAACACATAAACACACATAAGATACTAACACATACACACACTTATACACACATACACACATATAAGATACTAACACATACACACACACATACATACACACACACACGATAATAACACACACATACACACACACATAAAATACTAACACCTGTCCCTCTTTTATCACCAGGAGATGAGATGGATAATGAGAAGAAAATGCCTCAACGTCTTAACTTAAAGCCAACGTTCATCAGGAATTCGTATAAGTTGCACTTTGAACGCAAACCCAATCGTAGTAGGAAGCCGGGGACAAGGACAAGGATAAGGACAAGGACAAGGGGTGGGAGGAGAGGTGGAAGGAGAAGGGGTGGGAGGATAGGTGGAAGAAGGAGTATGTATAGAACAAGGGAATGGAGGGATGTATGAGGATAGATGGTGAAGAGTTGGAAGGAGAGAGAGTGGAAACAGAGGGTGTGGAAGGAGAGAAAGGAAAGGTGAAAAGAGAGTAGGTGGGAGGAGAGAGGGTAGGATAGAGAGGATGGGAGTATCATAATGTATTGTAACAACTAAATTATGTATAATTCGACATTTCATCATAGAGACATTTTTGCTTAGAATTATCCAAGCAAGTAATCATTCAATTAAATGCATGGAATGTTGAATCACTCAGTGTGTTATATTTGTATGCATTGTACGACTGAATCCTTCATACAATGTCATATTTCGATCCAAAATTCTCAGTGGAATTACTTACTGATATTTTCCTCTCACCTAACACCTCCTTTAAAACCCTTTCTCTCTCTCTCTGTATATCAAGGACTGTCTTTTAGTAAACAATAACGTAATACATACTTGTGTTTGAATAATATACAGCATCCTGTGTTTTGTATATCAAGGACTGTCTCTTAGTAATCAATAAATGTGATACATACATGTGTTTGAATATACAGCATCCTGTGTTTAGCTACAGTAAACACAATACCAATAACAGGTCTGAGGTTAAGGTTGTCTAAGGGTAATCTATAACAATCCACTACCCACGTCAACAAACACAACACAACAAGGAAGAGGAAATATGTGCGTATGTTCTCCATCCTGACTCCAGCCAAACTGACCAACCTTTGAGAAGTTGAGAACTTGACAACTTGAGTCTATTCACTATTGAGTGTCCCTTGTATAATTTATCCAGCAGTTCCCAAGGCCCTCTGGTGGTGGTGGTGGAGATTACGAGTTTACAACCATAATATCAATTAATTAAGGGGATAGAACTATTAGGCTACAGTTTTGGTACAGTTGCGTTCACCAGTCGGTATCCATGCTCTTTTCTGAAGCCCATGGTAAGAGAAGAGCAGGGAATCGAACACATTATTGCACATTACCTCCTTCTGGTGTGTTATGGACGGTATTGATAATTCAAGTGAATGTTTAATCATACATATCAACATCAATAGTCAGTGATATCACGCCTAACTGGCAACTATCCCATTAAGCCCGGGTATGAAAGTTGCTGTTAGGTGTGATATCACTGACTATTGATGTTGATATCTGTGATTAAACATTCACTTGAATTACCAATACCATCCATAACACACCCTCCTAACGGGAACCGCCTTGCCGAGGTGGGGGGGCTTGTGTGTCTCTGAGACCTGGCGAGCTAGACTAGAGGGGGCTCCGGCCCCTGCTTTGCCCCCGATATCGGGGAGAGAGGGCTTCCCATGCTAGGAAGGTCGCAACTCGCAAGTGAGAGACCAGACTAAATAGTTCCCATCTTTCAGTTCTTCAACTATCCCTCTTTTAATTTTATTTCCTTCCTGCTTGCTGTCACACCTCTCTATCACCTTTTTCTGGCGCTATAGGACCTCGATGTTGCGGCGCCTAATATCCATCAATCCATCAATCCATAACACACCAGAAGGAGGTAATCTGCAATAATGTGTTCGATTCACTGCTCTCCTCTCAATATACCTTCAGATAAGAGGGGGGATAGGCTTTCAGACAGTTGGTATGGTTATTGATCCAGACGTTACCATTGTGTCCGGAGGAAGGTACAGTCTCCTTCACTGCCACGTTTATCACTCAGCGTTGTCAATGTTTGTACCCCACAAGGTGTGAACCTCCAGTTTCGGCTTGCATATCCGAAACACATGTCAGGAGTAAATCGGGGGATGATAATGTATGGTTGTAGGCTTAGGAATGGTGTGGTGCATGTTTTACGAAGGAAAGTTAGCGAGAGGGTTGTAAGCAGTAATGCTGTACTAAATTATATGTCAACTATAATAAATCTGTTACATAACAAATATGACATTGGTAGATCACAACATTGTGATGGTTAGTAAAGTCATTGTTTGTTATCAGTATATTATGCTCTCAATTGGTAAAAGAAATGCTGGGTTGGTGAGGCAGTAGCTCGTCTAAGCCAGATGTCTCTATGAATGTTTAGTATATGCCAGCTATCAGCTGGTTTGGTTTTAATTAATATTAAATGTTCTACATCATAACGTTAATGATAGTTATTACACATAATAAGTAAATTATATTAAATGTCAAGTTTTAAACGCCACAATGTTCATAGAACATAACATATTAAAATCAGGCCTCATAAATGTCATAGGCTGGTCTAACCAAGTTAATCATTGTGATGACGATGGCTTTTTTTCTGTCCATCTTTAATTTACGGGCATTGTAATTGTGTCAGGACTGTTGATATTTTACGATGAAATTGGACTGCTCTGACCGAGGTAATATTTTATTATCATTACATATTGAACTTTCACACCCTTTAGTTTTAACATTACTAAGCAGTTGTAGACGGATTGAGCGAGGATGCCAACAAAATTTATACATTTTTAGTTAAAGTCGCGAATACCTTGAAAGTCATCTCTCTCTCTCTCTCTCTCTCTCTCTCTCTCTCTCTCTCTCTCTCTCTCTCTCTCTTACACACATTAATTATGGTGTGCACAGCATAATATCGTCATGGTCTAAACTCAATTAATATTAACTAAATAAGTTGTCTTGTGTAAATAATTACTTACGTATGGTCTGAATTAACCAACACCTTGAAGCTCAACTGTATTCATCAACTTTGACACATATGAAGCATCCAACACCTTAAATATATGATTTATGTTTCCATCCTCACCCAAGAAGAACTCATGACCGAGTGAGATGGAGGGAGGGACGACTGAGTTGAGGAGATGGAGGTCATGAGTGCTTTGCTTCGTTCGGGATTCGAATATCTGGGTGGCTCAACATTGGCAACGCGCAGTGGTCAACGCGGGAGTGGAGCCAACTGTACGTCTGAATATAATGGTTCAAAATCTAATAACGTGAAATACATTTTTAACAAACTTTACAACATTCCATGTACCATTAACATAATCGATAGTTGTATTGTAGGTTGTGGTAAATTTCTCACCTCCCATTAAAAATATTCACATTATTATTTCTACAAACTTCAACAAATTTCTTACCATAGGTACTTCTATCATTAGTAACATCTTGGTTACATCTGTTTTTTGAAAAGCCGCTTGTTCTTCTGTTGGGAAAATATCCTCATTTTCTTCACTTAAGTGAACTAAGTCATCCAAAATACCGGTATGAGCATTAAAATCTCCCCCAACCACATGATAATGCTCACTATTAGACAGAAGGAAATTATCTAGTTCATCGAAATGTTCCGGTTTGCCATATCGAGAGTGACTTGGTGGAATATATACACAAGTAATTATCAGGTCCTTCTCTAAGCCAATATTTGTTCTATTCACACAAACAGACATTAAAGTTTCATAACCATTCATGATTTGCTTCCACTTATAATTAACAGTATTTCTTATAGCAATTAAAATGCCACCTGACTTATATCTACTTAGCGCATGTCTGTTCTTATAAACAATATCAAACCCAATTTTTTCCATTTTAAGTCTTACATTGGTCATATCTACGTCGTCACACCTTGTCTCGCACATGCAAACAACATTATAACACATAAGAAAAACTATAAATTCATCCATTAATAACTTTGATTTCAAACCACAAACATTAAGTGTCAATAAGTTCACATCACATGTATTTTGCGTGGCTGTGATGTCTTGTGTGGGGGACTTTCTTCGTGTAGGTGAACTCTGTGTGCTTGTCGTAGTGTGTGTGTGTGTGTGTGTGTGTGTGTTTTTACTAATTGTGCTGTAGCGTCAATCAGGAGGCATGCAACTATTCGTACAGGTAGACAGAACACATGAAAATCAAATTACTACACACACACACACACACACACACATATCTTGAAAACATAGCAGAATGAAGTACAAGCACGCAGACAAATAATTACATTCAGACCTACTTAAATCCACCAAAACTAGGATGGCGTATCAGAAGCTCCTCCAAAACCTGATGGTTCAGCAGGTGTCGACAAACCACATCAAGTGGCAGGCCCCGGGACAGCAAGTGTCAGACAGTGAGGCAGGCTAGGCAATAGTGCTCTATGGTGTTAGCACGAGGCGCTCGACACAAGCGACAGTCAGTGAAGGGAGGCTCACCCTGCATCCCAGCAACCTGTCATGGTGGCCGGTAGCCAAGCCTCAAACGAACAGAGACTACATTGTGCTCATGTATCATAAGGTTTCGACGATGGTTGAACTATATGTGATGGCAGACAGACTCGTAATGGGTGATGGAGATGCTGAGGGCCTCTCTGCATCCCTGCGTCGCCGTACAGGGAGAAGACCGGCAGAGCGGACTCTATAGAGGTAACATGTCAGGGAAAGAGGACGTCCAACACCACAAGGAGGCAAATGGCAGGCTTCCTTTGCGAGTCTGTCAACTGTACCATTGTGACGTAAATCTACAAGGGATGGCACATAGGTATCTCGGGATAATAGCAGGAAGGTTAGACGAGGGCAAGAAATGGTTATACAAAGTAGAAATACTAGTGTGTGGCAGAGAAGGTACGTCGTGCATAGCTGGAGCAAACTTCGCCGTCTTGGCAGCTGGAAGCACACATTCCATACCATCGGATGAGGCACCAACTGGTCGCTTGATAGAGGTTGATGAGGTGGACGGCTGCAACCTGAGCAGCGGAGTGACCGAGGAGAGGTGGGGAGGGTCGCGTGAGGGCAGCTCAGGCCAGTGATACTCAACTGGAGACTCGTTGTCCTCCGACATTGCCAAGTCGGCCTTCAAGCAGGAATCCACGCTCTTAATTAGGCCAGGCAAGGCCTAGATGGCAAGCAAACAACTAAACACAAACAATTGAACACTCTATCAGCCAGAGACACACACACACACATATAAAGAATCACAACAAAACAATACACAGAACCACAACAGATAATAACACCAGAAACAACAACACACAAACAACACAAACAACAATGCAGGCAGAGCGCCAAGAGAATGTCAAAACTCCACCAACGGTCAAACGGCTTTAACGGACCCTCTATCTCCCCTATTAGTCCGTTATAACGAGGTTTAACTGTATAACAATTTGTATTAAGGTTTTCACAGACACTGGTAATGTGTACATATCAGTTTTGGATATCAAACAAAATACCTCTGGAGCTATTTTGAAAAATCTTGGGTGATATTGCCCAAGTTCAATATCATATTGAACTTACTGCTCATGTGAACGGCTAATAAAGTCAAGTTCAATATTTCTTTATCGGATATTGGGCAAGATGTCTTGATCATGCCCTCACATGCACATGCTTCAGGTTCAATGTCACCCATCACCATCATTTATACTTTGTATTTCAAGACTCATATGACCTTCTATATATACAAAGAGGTAGTACAAGAGTTTGGAGGCATAATCAAGGGGAAAATATACTTTGGATACATTGGAGTGCCTTGATTTCTCCAAAGTATTATGCCATGAAACAGGAGCTGAGGAACAAAATTAGTTAAATATTAAGAGAATTGTCATTGTCGCATACGGTTTTCTACCTTCATTACTCGCTTATTTACACCATTCAAAGATTATTTTCTTCCATGTCATTTTCTCTGCAATTACCCCATTTCCAAGATGGGGCATTTTGAAATTACCCTGACCTTACCTAGCCTAACCTAGACCACAGCAGACTACCAGGACCTAACCTGGGTAAACTACCAGGAAATAACCGTGGTATAGTACAGGAAATGACTGGGGAAACACTGCTACAAAACTGCAATTCTTTCAGTAAATACCTAAAATTAATGGTGGCCTGTTGCTTGGAATAGATGAATTGATATTAGGCACTGCAACAGCGAGGTCATATGGCGCCTTGCTTGAAATAGTTTGAAGTAATCAGTTGCTCCAGATTTACCAACACTGTACTTTCCCCTTAACCCCTACTGTCCGGCTGACACTACACTTGCCTTCCGCTTTTCGCTTTTCACAACATTCTCACTCTTAACTTATATAGTATACTGACTTCACGATTGTTCCTTCCTTACCTTCAACTCTTTCTCTTTCGAATGGTACCATCTGGAGGGCTCTACGATCTACGATGTGTAGTTATGGAGGTAGTGGGAGTTGAAGTAGACCAATTTCTGCGCGGGAAGAGCCACTTGTTTGTGCGCGTAGCGCAACTGTGACCTTGGTGTACAGTACATTCTTATTACTATGATTATCTATTGTGTGTCACTATCACAGCACTAAAAATAATATGAACAGTTGTAGGAATATCATCGTGTCACTTTCATGGGAGAAGTGGTGGCAACACACACACACTTCACAGACGATAGTGATAAACTTTCGTGACATGTTTATTATAATTTCGCTCGTTATGTATAAGAACTTCTCGGATTTATTTGATTCATCTGTATATATACATATATAGGTACAGTTAAACCTCGTTATAACGGACTAATAGGGGGGAGAGGGTGTACGTTATTGCGGTTTGACCGTTATAGCGACGAATTTTTACGAGGGGTACGGAAAAAAAAATGTATGTACAAAAATTACCACAAAATATAGATACAGTTGACTCTCGAATAACGCAATTTTGAGTAATGAGTGAAATGAGTGTGGGACATCCGTGGAGGGGGAGAGTAGGGGGAAGAGGGGATATAGTGTGTGTGGTAGTGGTGGAGGTGGTAGGGGGAAGAGGGGAGATAGTGTGTGATATCGTTTGTTTACTTTTATCAACCACACACTCTGGTGTTTCCTTCTCCTTTCTCTGTTCGAGAAAAACCTTCCTTCTTGATATGGAAGGATATGACCTTCCGTTTTGTAAATGCACCACCTGACATGAAGCTGGTGATTAACTCGTAAATTACTAAAAACGAGCGAGTCAAACACAAGGTGACAACGCATGTTAGGCCTATAATTCCCTTGACCTTGAGCTAGGGTGAATGGAGACTGAGGGTAGGGGGGGGAAGGAGCGAGGGAGAAGTGGTGGAAACACACACACACACACACACACACGCTTCGCAGACGACAGTGATATAATTTCGTGACATGTTCATAATGATTTCACTCATTTTGTATAAGAACTCCTCGGATTTATTCGAGAGTCAACTGTATACAGTACAGTCAAAGACATTTAATCCGGCGACTTGTGGTCCACAATGCCCGATAATCCGGCACTTTTTAGCTCAAGAACAAATATACAAAACTAAGAAAAAAAAATTTCATACGAAACGTAGTTTTAAATTGGCCGGGCAGCAAGCCTGAGTTGTGGCAAACTGGCAACAATGTATAACGTGACGTTAATTTACATGCCTTTCCCTCCCTCTAAAGTCCGTTGGAAGCCCTGATATTTGTCAGAAAGTAAACAGAATTTCCCAATCAATAGAGAAAATATAAATAAAATTTATCACATTTCGCCATATGATGAAGGATCAACAAGATAGTATTTGACGAAATTTGACAAAAGTATTTGACATGGTATAGTTGTTGGCAAATTGAAGTATAGTATTTGACAATTTATTATATTGGCGAAACCATCTTGGCAAACACCATCTTTATACTCAAGGTCCAATGACACATATGTTTGCAAAACGTAAACAGAGGCAACTACGGCGCTGAGGGATAGGCATGTAATTTAACGACACTGCAATGCATAAACACGCGTCGCGTACAGCTGAATGAGTTACAATTACAATAATAATAATATTAGTTACCGAAAAATTATTAATTATAGCCCACACGATTACTGGCCTACCCCACTTAAATCAATACATACTTCAGTCTACCCTTCTGCTACTGTACATTCATCCCGTTTTTTGTGACAACAACCTCCGAAGAAGAAGATTTTCATATCGCACTCAACGCAACTCTTATAAGCGAGTAAAAATACCTTTTATTTTATGTTATATACTCTTTATTGATGTTTGTTGAGTTTATAAGGCTTTTTGAAGTTCATATTGGGTGTTATTTACTATGTATTGATGTTTGTTGAGTTTATAAGGCTTTTTGAATTTAATATTAGGTGTTATTTACTATGTATTGATGATTTGGTGGGCGTAAATAGCTTTTTAACCCGTTGTTTGCGGTATATCGATGAAGTTTAACTCTCCCTGTGCGGGTATATAGCCAAATGCTTGCTATCTCAAAACTGTATAAAACTTATATCAGTGTACTTGTCCCATGTTTGTGCATCATGTATCGATTATATTTTTTATTTATTTGCCTTGGTTTTGCCAAAATTATTACACGTAATTGGAGAGGTTGAGGACACTAGGAATTTTTTATACCCTCCTTATTATTGATCATCAGAGAAAATGGATGGATAGAAGCATACACTAAAATGAACTGAATAATTATATATGGCTAAAATGTCAAGGATATATATGTGCTTCTATTCACAAAGTTACTATCTGACTTATTTTTCACTTGCCTTGCCTAAAAAATTATATCCTTAGTTATACAACTGCATGAATTTACTTCACAAACAGTATTTTCACCACCTACATCCTGTTGTGTGTGTGTGTGTGTGTGTGTGTACTGGTGGTAAACGTTCCCCTACTTCCACGCATTACTTCCATTCACTACCTACTGTATACCCAGTTATGTATATGTTATGTATATGTTTTGTGCACATACACACACACACACACAAAAGCGCAGAGAGAGTTTGACACACACACACACATACAATGACGAGCCCTTTACCCACCTTGTGTCCCTGGGGAGAGTGAGTCACTATAAACGAGAGGACAATGAGGGAGGCTGTACTTTCTGGTCTAATTATCAGATTATATATTTACAAATCAGAAAATGAGATATGTACAGTGTGTGTGTGTGTGTGTGTGTATCTTCATACATAAAATTGAGAAATTATTTTCCATATCTATCTACATTTCGAGCTATATTTTATTTATGACTACAAACACAATGACACACTTGTTTAGTATGTGACAGTAAGCTGTATGTGTGTGTGTGAGTGTATGTCCCATTAGCTGTTCTTTCCCCCCTCCCCTTACCTCCCCCAACTAACATCCCTCACTCTCTCCATTACCCTCCCGCCCCCTCCCTCGCAGTACTCTCTCCCCATACAAACAAAGGCATATGGCGGCAATTTCTTCACTGACTTAGGTGAGGAAATTATTGTATCGGATGGGTTTACTTCTTTTGAAATAATTATATCCTTCATCATACAAATAATTGTCGAAGACAACTTTGGAAGGACCTTGTCTATACAGAATAATTTTATTGCATACACACGTACTACCCGCTGGTATGCACATCGAGATAGGCATTGGGAAATGGAAGGGTAGGGCTAGAGACGTCCATAGCTTTACGACCTGACTCACTTCACACGGTCAAATAATAAACCCACTCCCGCCTCTCTCCTCCCTTCCTCTCTCTCTCTCTCTCTCTCTCTCTCTCTCTCTCTCTCTCCGACACAAAATTATTATCTCCCTTCCTTCCATGTTTCCTACCTCTCTCACCTTTCCTTCTTTCCTTCCTTCCTCCCTTTCTTCCTCATTTTTTCGCTCTCTCTCTTCCTTCTTCCTTCCTTCCTACCTCTCTCACCTTGACTATCAGACCCAGCGTGACCAGATGCCCGCGACTGAAATATCGTATAGCCTTAGTCAAAATTATCGTATTTTGCTTTGAATTATCGTATTTCATTGCAAAGTCTAATAATGGCGGTACAAAAATATCAGTACACATAATTCTTGGAAATTAACTTGTATTAATGCTGTCTACCTAAAAAAAAAATGCATACTACCTTGGGAATATAGGTTTCTGCTGTAAAGAACGTTAATGAACTTACCACAAAAAAAAAGGATTATTTACTATTTAATTAATTATTTATGTAATCAAACTTGCAGTATTTTACCTTCTGCAAGCCAGTTGTTCGGGTCCACGTAATCTAGACTGTTTTTGTTGTCAGATACGGCTTGGTACCCCAAGCCGACGCTTGGACAACAAAAATACGACACAATTTACTGTTGTGGCCCTTTCTTTTACTCTATGTAGATGTGTGGAACATCCTGTGGCTCCTCCAGCAATAGCTGTAGTAGCTGCTGTACTAGCTACAGCTCAGTAAGACAGTAACAGCTGCTCAACAGTGGGCCACAGTCGCTCATACTACACAAGGGTAGGGGACTAGGGGTAGGGGAGCAAGCCCAGGGTAGGCCACAAAACTCACGCGAAGAGGACAGGTCCAACTTTGCTTGACAGGCTGTTGTACGGGTGATTAATGTAACGGCGCAACACCAAGGTTTGTTTTTTTCTTGTCTTCTCGAGTTAAAATTATTAATGACTAATGTTTTATCCAATAAATTAACAAATTGTTATTAGCCATATATTTTCACAGATGTATTATCGTATTATATCCTAAAAATATCGCATTAAAATTAAGAATTATCGTATATCGTAGAGACGTTATCGTTTATCGTATCAAGCACTGATTTATCGTATTTATACGATAATTATCGTATATCTGGTCACGCTGATCAGACCCCCCACCTCTCTCTCTCTCTCTCTATCCAACACAAAATTATTATCTCTCTTCCTTCCATGTTTCCTACCTCTCTCACCTTTCCTTCTTTCTTTCCTTCCTCCCTTCCTTTCTCCCTCATTTTTTTCGCTCTCTCTCTTCCTTCCTTCCTACCTCTCTCACCTTGACTATCAGAACCCCCCCCCCCTCTCTCTTTCTCTCTTTCTCTCTCTCTCCAAAACTACACTTCATTCTACATTTACTTCATAACATTTCCTCTACTGTACAACTTTTCCGTAATGTTGAATCCATCTCTATAAATAACCTGTTATAACAGGCTACCCTATATTATATCTTAGGTGAGAGAGAGAGAGAGAGAGAGAGTTTGACACACA